>APFE030156302.1:173386-209424 GCA_000404065.3 Pinus taeda
TGAATCATCCAATAATTGTTCATTTATGTAATGTAAAGGAGGTTGCCCCCTCGAAGAGGCTAAATTCTAAGGCGTTGATCTATCTTTTCTATCTTTTCTTGAGCTGGTTTCATAATAGATATCTATGGGTTTCTTGTACATAAATCTGATTTTTTTTTGGAACATTCATTAAAAGGTTGTTTGGTGAGCATTAATGGAATGATTATGAATTTAATTGGGTTGCAAGGAAGTACGAAAGCCATGTTTCCTTGAGAAACACTCATAAGGAAAGAAGGATGAGGACCATGCTATCTAGGAAGAGATTGCAAGGCAACAAGGATAGATAGCAAAAGAAAATAAGGGTTCAATCTCATTCATGTGGCTTTGGGTGGAAGTTGAGGATGATCTCATCTTCTAACTATACTAACTAGTGAATTTACATTAGAGGCTATGAAAGCCTTGCATTTTGAGCAGTCTTGGAGGTCTTTGAAAAGATTCATAGTGATGCTAGCTGGTAAGGCTCACAAACTCACGTGAAGGTCAGGACCATGTGATGGGAGCTGCACCAAAGTATTCATTCCCTACATCGTAATCTTCGTTAAAGTGAAAAAAGTGGTTGGGTGAATTGCTAAATCAAATTTTTATTGCATAAGATAACATACCAGTTGTCAAATTAAACCTTATAATTTCAAGGTGGTGAACACTAATGAGGTTAATACCATGGTAAAAATATAAAATAAGATAAGACTAGTTGGGGCAAGAGAGGTAGCACATGGGAACCGTCGTATCGAGTTGGTCCGAAGGAAGATTTTAAACCAGGTTCTTGTAGATTCAGAGGGATTCGGATCAGAAAACCATAATGACAGATAATGGCAAAGTCAAGGTCACAAGCAGCTATGATGAAGGAGTGGCACATGTGAAACACTATAAAATACCAACCAAAGGACGATTGAAGAGGGAAAAAATTGGTGAAAAGAAGTATTTGAGTAATAGAGGATTAGAGGAGATGAGGGTAGTTTAAGGTGGAGCCAGGAGAACAAGCACAACAATGATTCCAAACTAAAGGAGTAAGAGGATCTCACAGAGGGATCTAAAGGAGAATTGAAAGAGATGGAGGAAATGATGAGATAAGGGGCCTTAGGGAGTGGTCATGGTAAGGTGACACGGTTATGGAAGAAGAGATCGTGTCAAAAGATTCGAAATCAATAGATATAGAAAAGGAGATTTCATCCATGGGAGGTGGTTAAGTTGTGACAGATGACCAAGACTAATGAGGCCCCCCTCCACTCACATAGATGGTTCTCATTGGATGCTATAGTCTCAGCAGTACACCCCTTAAAGGCTGCCTTTTTGATTCCATATGGTGGAACTCTATCGGGACAGTTCCCACTCTTGGAGTTGTAACATTAGGATGGGATTCTTCCCCCTTGCTTAATGGCAGGACAAGAGGACCTTACCCCTATTTGTTACTTTAAAACGGGAAGAATCTATTTCTGGAGGGTAGGAGGAGTTGGAATCACTTTGAGGAAATGGGATCACTGGTTGAAAAAGTATGAGCCACCCCACCGCAGTAACCTTTGAAGTATATTGAAGAAGGAAACAAGACCAAATATTTTCCACTACCCACCAAAGGAAGGAGTAGGTACACCAGGGAAAAAAGGTAAATGGTTAGGGTTATGCATGGGACCTAAAACTGGGCAACAATGGTGTTCATGCTTCTCTTTTGGAGAGCACTCCTATGGGGAGGGGGATGTGGCTAACCCCTCCTAGTCTATTCGACGAGCTCTAAGAAAACCAGGTTCCCTATTTACCCCTAAACCTATTTTACTAGGAGTAAGAAGACGACATCGTTAATGATTGATGTTCTAGATCCATGGGGATAGAGGAAGGACTAAGTGGCTCGAGGACGAGTCACATTTTTGTGTTTTAATGTAGCAATGCAATGGTTTCTTTTTATGTTTTGTCTTCTCTTCAAGATCTGTCTCTCCATGGCTCAGTCCCACCACAGAACAAGGATTCTGAATTTTGTAACATTTAGCTTAAACACTTTTCTAATGATGCATTGCATAAGACTTGATTTTGAAAATCTGGAGAGGTTCTATGTTTTCTCTCTCCAAGGGTAGAGAACCTCAATTAGTGATGGGTGAAGACACCCTAAGATTTTTTTCATGTATTCTATGTTTATTTCCATGTTAATATAATGTAAATATTTTCCAACAAAAAAACCAGTGCCCTAATGGGCCTCAGTCTTGTGGCATAACAACGCCCTATTGGGCCTCCTTTCTTGGGTCTAAAATTGGCCTCTTTGGCCCTTGTTATTAGTGACATGAGAAAATATTATGACAGAGATATGAAGGATATATGATGATATCTATGACAGAGATATCATGATAGACCTATGACTATTATGTTACATTGTTATTGCTAATATTATTTTTACATAATTTCTTATGATGATATGGGGTGAGTGCAATGTGAAAATTTTGAAAATGCTTTAAAATGTAATTATCTACAACAGAGACTTCTAGCCCTAAGAAAATTAACATTGTTAGTACTCTACTTGTTAGTAAATATATAACAATTTAAAAGTGTGTAAAATAGTAAAATAAACAATATACAATTTTAATTAATTATATTAGTGAAGAAATGAAGCTTGGGCATGCATTTTAATGAAGCAAGGCAATTTTGGCATGCTTCACAAAAATGCACACCCAACCTTCATTTCAAGGCAAAATTAAATTATTCAACTTGGAGAGTATATCTTTACTAATAACTAACATTAATACAATTAAATATTTTTAATTTTTCACATACATATTTATGTTGTTCAAGAATAATCCAAATTGCATGGCTTTCATACAGTAAAACCAGGGTTTGTGTGCCTGAAATAAATGCACACCAAGACCTGTAATTAATAGGCAATAATATAATGATCATTCTATCCTATGGGTCTATGAAATTGTACCTCAATGTAGTGGTGTAAGAATGCCCTAATGGGCCTCGATCTTGTGGTGTAACAATGCCCTAATGGACCTCAATTCTTGGGTATGACAGTGGCCTTTTTAGGCCTTCTTATTTCTGATATGGGAAAAGATTATGATAGAGATATGTTGAGCCCTATGACAAAGATATGAAGGATATATGTTAAGCCCTATGACATAGATATCATGAAAAACCTATTATTGGTTCGCTGCATTGTTATTGCTAATGTTCTCATTACATAATTTCTTACAATGATAAAGGGTGAATGCAATGTGAAAATGTTGAAAATGTTTTAAAATGCAATTATCTACAGTAGATACTTCTAGCCCTAAGAAAATTAACATTGTTACTGCTCTATTTGTTAGTAAAGATATAACAATGTAAAAGTGTGTAAAATAGTAAAATAAACAATCTACAATTTGAATCAATTAGATTGGCCAAGAAATGAAGCCTGGGTGTGCATTTTAGTGAAGCAAGGCAATTTTGGCCTGATTCACAATAATGCACATCTAAGCTTCATTTCAAGACCAAATTGAATGATTCAACTTGGAGAGTAATTTTTTACTTATAAGTAACATTAATACAATTAAATATTTAGAATTTTTCACATATATATTTATGTTGTTCAAGAATAGTCCAAATGGCATGGATTTCATGGCAGGCTTTGTGTGCCTCAAATAAATGCACACCATGACCCATAATTAATTGGTAGTGATATAATAATAATTCCATCCTATGGGCTTGCAAAATTGTACCTCGGTCTTGGGGTGTAATAGCGCCTTAATGGGCTTCGATCTTATGGTGTAACAACACCCTAATGGGCCCCAGTTCTTGGGTATGATGATGGCCTCTTTGGGCCTTCTTATCTGTGATATGAGAAAACATTACGACAGAGATATAAAGGACATATGTTGAGCCCTATGAAAAATATATCATGACATACCTATGATTTTTTTTTGCATTGTTATTGCTAATGTTTTCAGTACATAATTTCTTATGATGATATGGGGTGAATGCAATGTGAAAATGTTGAAATTGAAATTATCTACAACATAGACTTATAGCCCTAAGAAAAATAGAATTCTTACTAGTTTATTGGTTAGTAAAGATATAACAATTTGAAAGTGTGTGAAATAGTAAAATACATAATCTACAACTTGAATCAATCAGATTGGCCTAGAAATGAAGCCTAGGTGTTCATTTTAGTGAAGCAAGGTAATCTTGGCTTGCTTCACAAAAATGCATGCCCAATGTTTATTCCAAAGCCAAATTGAATGATTCAACTCGGAGAGTATTTCTTTACTCATAAGTAAAATTAATACAATTAAATATTTTTTTATTTTTCACATATATATTTATGTTGTTCAAGAATACTCCAACTGGCATGGATTTCATAAGGTAAAAGGTAGGGTTTGTGTGCCTGAAATAAATTCAAAAAAAGACTCGTAATTAATTTCTAGTGATATAATTATCATTCCATCCTATGGGTCTGTGAAAATGTACCTCAGTCTTGTGGTGTAATAGCACCCTAGTGGGCCTCGGTCTTGTGGTGTAACGATGCCCTAATGGGCCTCAATTCTTGGGTAAAGAATTGGTCTTGTCAAGTACTCAAAAAGGCTTCATCCCTTCAATTCTCTTATTGTTTTATTTTTCCTGTGTGGTGGTAGCCTTAAGTATAGCAATACTTGGATTCTTGGATTTTGGAAATTCCTAGATACAACCATGCCATGGCTAGTTATCCTCCTCCTAGAGGGTGTTAATGTGATAAGATGCATGAGATAAGGAAGGAGATGAAACACCTAACCAGTCAGTTGGAAGGCATGCATAAGTCCACGGTCTACATTGTTACCTAGATGGAATCCAAAATGAAGAAGAATGAACAGTTGGAAGGGTAAAGAATTCAAGGACCTTAGTTATTCAATACAAGGTGTTGTAGTCAAAGGTTACCTTTTACTTTTCCTACAAAAAAATCAATATATATATCTATATCTATATATCTATCTATCTATATATATATAGATAGATAGATAGATAGATAGATAGATAGATAGATATATATATATATATATATATATATACACACACTTTGGATTTAGGGAGTAGGAAAATTTGTATATAACATTCCCTTTTCAAAAGTTTTATTTTTATATTGTATGCAATCCTAACCTTTGAACCTTAAAAAGTGCAACATTAAAATATATAAAAGTGGGTCTGAAACTTTTATAAATTGGAAATTAAACTGCACGTAAGTTTGGGGTCAGAATGTCGCTCATTGGAATCAACCTAAGGAATCAAATGGTTTCCAACGGGTTAAAGTAATCAAAAGTTATGGGATGAGGACCATGTTGGAAAGAAAGATGGCTAAACATCCCACCTCAAAAGCAACATCCATGATTCATTCCAACAGGCCCTTCATGCTTTTCACAAACCATTATGGGGACTCCTTGAAAGTGGTTAATGGTTTTTATGAAAACCAATCATCGGAAGTTGGTGACAACTAATGTACCCGTACAGTGAGTAAAGCAAGTGAGAAATCCCTTACACGTCATCAAGTTTTTCTTATAAAAGGTCATCCTGCCTGTAATTTTCTTTATCCTCCAGCTGCAAAGCTACGGTGACCAACATCCAAACTGTACATCGTCAATTCCTCATCAACATTCATCTTTTCATTCTGTTCGGTTATTGGGTAACTCGTAATTCAACATTTCTTCCTTGTCCTTTCTTTCAAATTGTAAACATGGAGAAAACCTTAAAATCAACTAAAAAAAATACAATCTCTATGAATTTTATTCATACACCCCTTATGGACAAATAAGTAGAAGTATATGATTTCCATTGCTCCTCAGACATTTTAGAGATTCGACGAGACATTCTTGACCGTTCTAGTGACTCAAATATTCATTTTGGAGTCGTCTAGTCCAGCCTTTATCATGTTATTGTCCCACATACCTATAATTTCCCTGAATGTTTTAGTTGGTTAATGTCTTCCTTTGTCTCACAGAGGAATTTTGTTATGTCTTATTTAGGGGAGAATATTTTTTAGGTCACTTCAGAGCTCATACACAAAGATATTAATTTTCCTAAAGTCAAGAATCCCATGATATTTTCATATCAATCCTTACACATCACTAATATACTTCTTTCTAAAGAGAATAAGGAACCTCTGTTTAGACTCATTCTACCACCAAATTTCGAAATTCCTTCTCCTGTAGTGAATTATCCAACAACCTTATTTTCAGAAGCCGCACAACATGTCTTAGTTATAATTTTGTCTCTTTTGGGAGAATATGATACTGGGATAGTAAATGAATAAGCCCTAGGGTTTTTGAGTTTAATTTTGCAACGAGATATTGTTTTGGAAGTCCCTTCTTACCTAGCCAACTCTATCAATTTTCAACTTGAGAACTATCATATTTTTGGTCTTTTTAGATATCCCTCTCTCTTGGTCCATATGTTCTTATATGTACATGTTGATTAGTTTGGCCATCTGGGTTTGGATATGTGGGATTCAAAGAAACAAATGAAATATGTGATTGAATGGACTAGTGTTGGTAGGAAGAAGGAAAATAATGAGGGATTTTCTTATTACTTGTCATCATTCATGGCCATTGTATATACTATTTTGAACAATCAACAACGTCCAAGGATTTTTCCTGAAGCAAAAAATTTGTTGCATCTTAGCAAGGACACCAAAGTGTGGGACTGGTATATTTTTGAAGATTACACTAAGATAATATTGTATGGGGCTAAAGTACCGCCATATTGTTTTCCAATTTTTTTCCCGTGAGGATATTTTATCTTGAATTTATAAGGAAGAGTCTAAATGTTGACCAAGTTCATTTTGATCCTATACATAAAGGGTATATTTTTAATTTAGAAAGAATTGTTGGGCCATTTGTTGTGAACAACAGACGATTCCTTCTGCAAGTTGAAGAAATGATGAAGGAGTTTAGCTTTTCTCAAGGAGAGAATTGGAAATATGCCCCTCATCATTAAATTTCAAATAAAAGAGGGGATATCAGTTCTATACCTTATATTCATGAAAGCAAGCCAGAACTTGAGAAAATAGCAAATCAAGAAAGATGGCCAAGCAACAAAATGCAACAAAGAATAGATGTTCAAACCCCTATAGTGAGGGAGAAGAGCTTGAAGAGAAATATACCTAAACAAATTGTTGTTGACATAATTGAAAAAGAGAGAAAAGGTTAAAAGAGAAGAAGAAGCAGAGGTACAAGTTAAATTAACAGAAGGACCCTCAAAAAACTAGGTTTTCGAATGTAGTTGGTAAACCCAAACTGCTCTACCTCCTCCTCTTTTTTCACTTATTTGGCAGTATTCACAATTAAAGAAACTCCCTCCACCACAGAAGTGTTACAACGAAATTATCAATAGATTGAAGAAAGAAGTCAAAAGGTGAGAAGCAACATGAAAACTTAACTAGCAGCACAAGAAGCTCCATGTTATTAAACAATACTACTCTCTATTATGGATTTAGAAAGGAACCAATTAAAATTGTCCCTCATGCATCAAGTTGTTTAGTCTCTTCCTTCAGGATCTGATTTTAAAACATTAGATCTATCCATAAATGTAGCTGACATCCCACTGCCTAACAAGATTAATTTACATAGACAATAAGGTGAAATATTCTATAGTGCCCTAAGAAAAAGCTCTTTGATAGTAAGTAAATCAAAAAACTTTTGGAGAAATCTTCAAATCAGCTCAAGAAAGAAAAGGCAAATTCTAGAGCACTGCATATTGAAAATAAGGACTATAAGAAGCTAGTTGTTAAATTGGGAATATATCCAGAAGTCAAGGAAGCTATCAAAAAACCTATTGCAAAACATAGGATCTAAGATGCAGTCATTAAGGAAGAAGTTGAAAATGCCTGGGACTGAGCACGCTCAAACAGATGAGCTAGCTTAGGTTAAGAAAGAGAAGGAATAGTTGATGAGAGTGTCAGTGGAAATAAACAAAGAAAATTCCATTTTGCATAAACAAGTGCAGGGCTAACAAAAATCAATCAAAATCCATGTTTGCACTATTGTGGTCCCAAGTGATTCAAATGACCCCTCAGAGAAGCTTACAAAAGTTATGGAAGAAATCACAATTTCAAAGGTCGAACTAAAGAAAATTCAAGGTAACCTAACTCAGGTAAAGGAACAGCTTGATATCAAGGATAGGAATCAAAATACAACAAAAGAAAACAATGATCAATTGACCACCAAGAACAAGGCACACAAGATTAGATCAAGGAGTTAAAAACCAAATTGAAGGGTGATATCTCTACAATTGAAGCTAGACAAATTGTTTGGGATGATATCATTCAGGAGGTCCTTTCTAAATGGGAGTATATTCATATAATTTCTCAATTGAAAAATTATGATGAATGGGTTTCAATCAAACATTGATGAATGCAAGGAAATTGTACAGAAAGAAGAAATGAAGGCTAAAAATATGATCAAATATTTAAATGAGAAATCTTGAACTGAACTAAGGGAATTTGATATCAGACACTGAGTTGGAGTAATTATGGAAATCAATAAAATGAATGAGAAAAACCTACTTCATATTCGGGCTAAGAACAGATTAAAGGAGGTTCACAAATCAGTATATTTGTTTGGTTCCAAATTTGATCAGAGGACTAGATATGTTCTAACTAGTTGTTGTGACTAGTAAGGAAATATGCTTTCTTGGGAACTATATGAAAAGTAACTAGCGGTTTTTAAAGGAAAAGAAGATATAACACATGAAAAGAATGCATTTATAAAGGGAAGTACTATAGTGAATTATTTTCAAAGGGACTTCCAACTTCTTTGGTTAATGAAGACACTTTTTGTTGCAAAACTTGATTATACAAAGATTTCAAATTTTAAAGTCACATTCTAGAAAATGATCTAGTGTAAGCTTCCATATGAATAACTTTGGAAGAAGTTTCAAAGGTTGATTACTCATATTGAAGGAGAAGTTCAAATGGTCGAAGCAGACGCCAATCCTCAAATTCAATGTTCCACTAGTCATCAAACTTCTCAGATTTTTTAGTAATGGATAGTTAAGTAGGTATAGATGTTTTGACAGTTACCTTTGTAACTAATTTTGATGTAATATTTAAAAGACATGAGAACCATTAGAAAAGGGTTCGAGTTTTGGAATTTTGAGTACTTTTGTAATAATTTTGGATTCCTTGGAGATAATAATAAATGTCACCAGGTTGATTCTAGTATGTATTGGTACATCATAGTATATTGTTTCCTTTATGTGTTTTCTATATTCATTTTCCTTCTTTGAAGCACGTGTATGATCATAGAAGTTTTATCTGAGCAAGTTGTAGATTTATTTTATGTATCTTTAATAGTTACAACGAATACTTGTAAGTTCCATTCAAATACATCTTAATAGGCTCTCCATTGCTTCTACACTTCCATTCTTAATCTAAATCATTCAAACTTTATAGAGTTTTAAATTTTAATTATATTAAAGGGCCCAAGTTATAAACCTCAGCCTCTAATAAATTCTACTTTCCAACAAAATAATTAAATTCTTGCTAATATAATGCCAATTTGGGCATAAAGATTCATCTCCAATATTAAGTTTTGTTAAACAAGGGAATATATCAACTTTGGGTACATTTTAATACATTTTAACAATCTTTTAAAAGTTTTGAAATGGTTATGTGGATGTCCTAGGCATTGGCTCCCTTTCAACCAGGAATTGTCTCTACAATGACAACACAAGGTATGGAGGGAAATATTACCCACTGAAAGTGGGTGACCCCATAGGATATTTTTTCTCCCATATTTGTCTTTAGTCGGTAACCAGCAAACCCTGACATCCATGAGTGTAGCCAATGTATTGTGCCATTTGATCTCTGCTCCCTGAGTCAGCCGCATGTCTCCTCGCCCATCTATCGAGAGAATGTGTATGAAGGTGGGAAATCCAAAACTAAAGGTATGTTTTTACTAAAGTGAAAGTGGGTCATTGTTCCATTGTTGTCACTTAGTGTAGTAGTTGTCCCTTAAGTTTTCCCTTCCTTAGGGCCCTGCTATATTGTGTGCTATCAGGCAACATTGCATCGATATGGTGCGAAAAATTCCACTGATATATTACCCTAAGAGGATTCTCCTTTTCCTAACATGTTCCAACCATCTTCTAACCAATTTTAGAATTAGAATGTACAACATTTTTCATTGGCTAAATATGATGAACAAGGCTATGTTGCCTCTACAATATGTTGCAAGAAACAAAAATTGACATATAAATAAAACAATATCCAACAAACTTATTGAAAGTGAACTATTAATACCTCATTCTCCATCCACGTAGCAAAGTTAGTCGACTTTTTTTTTTTTTTGTAATGTGTCCTTTTCAAAGTTTGTTGGATGACATCGATATCAATGTCCTCTTATCAAAACATGGCACGTGGACATCAGGGACTCAAATTTTCACTTAACTTAGGAAAAATTGATATAATGCCATTTTGTGATACATCCATCTTTTTTCACGATATTATTAAAATTTATAGTATATTATCTAATCTTGCTAGAAATATTGAGGCACGCAAACCTTGCCTTTTACCCTATGAAATTCATGCAATTTGGAGAATTCTTTAACAAAATATATATATGTGAAAAATTAAAAAACAATTAATTTTATTAATGTTACAAATAAGTAAAAAAATACTCTGCAAGTTGAATCATTCAATTTGGCCTTGAAATGAAGGTTGGGCATGCATTTTTGTGAAGTGGGCCAAAATTGCCTTGCTTCACTAAAATGCATGCCCATACTTCATTTCTTGCCAAATCTAATTTATCCAAATTTCAGATTGTTTAGATTATTATTTTAAACAATTTTACATTATTATATATTTACTAACCAATAGAGTAGTAACATTGTTAATATTCTTAGGGGTAGAAGTCTCTATTGTAGATAATTGCATGTTAAAACATTTTCAACATGTTCACATTGCATTCACCCCATATCATCATAAGAAATTATGTACAGAGAACATGTTAGGCGAACAAATCTTGTATTGCGAACAAGACAAGATCTCCCTAGATTCAATGACTGAATCTAGTAAAAAACAAACAAGCCAGTAAATCTTTCTCTAGGTTCATCTTTATTGAATCATAAATAAGAGTAATGGAGTATAGAATCCATACCTTTTAATCAAAATTCATGTTGAAGATCATTGCTATGGTTTGATACAATATTTCAATGCTCAGAATCCAAACCTACAAACATTCTAACAAACAAAGGATCAAACGCATATGATATATAAATGATCCAATATAACCTATTCTATTAACCAAGAAGACTAGTACCTAATATCATAACCAATGGACAATGAAAATAAGCATACAATATATTAGATCCAATGGACAATATAATGAGAAAGATATACTTTTTGTATCATAATTGAATGAAAATGAGAGAAATCGACCTAGCCTTGACGTTGGAAATTATCCTTCCAATAGTCTCTAATCCTCCCTTAAATGATAATCTTCTAGCCTCAAATTGACAACATAAGTTGACACCAAAAGTCAATCCCTTCCCCTCTAGTCTGTAGTGAATTTATAAGGCAAGAGGAGAGGGTTAGAGATCCTCTTTCTAAGGATCAAATCCACAAATATGAGCATTAGGGTTCTATAATGAGTGGGAATAGATTCATGAACCATGGGATGAGGCCCAAATAGGTAGTGTATTGAGTCCTTCTTGTTGGTATAATATTCCTGAATAAGGCTTCTAGAAAGTGATTTTTATTTGTACCTATGTTAAAGGTTTGTTGCACTTTTTAATGGAAAACAAAATGATATATTATGTGGGTCAAAATCATTAAAACTACATTTGCACAAAGAGTTGCTAGGAAAAGTGCAACACTGCTTCAAAATGGTTTTGCTTCCAACATTGTAGGGGATTGCTTGCAAGAGTTCATCAGATAATAAGAGATCTGTATTTGCGATCATTTGCATAATGGTGACAAAATGACGTGTATCATATTCCCCCCTAAAGTGCAAAGCTGGAAAAGGTATTTAAGGACTAAAGCACTTTATCATGCAAAAGTTTGGATAAGAGACCAACTAGTTGGAGCCATGAAACAAACAATCAAGGGTTTCAATATAATATCTTCATATAATCATCACTGAGGTAGGCATTCCCATATTCATAGTACAAGTATCTGAAATAACAAGTATGGAAATGTACAAATATCCATGTCAATAATAGACTCAGTATGAAGTAGCCATCAAATATGGATCTATATTTGTTGGAAATAATACTGAGAGGGGGGGGGGGGGGGATCAGTATTATCACATCAATAAAACTTTTTCATTTCCATATTCAGTTCCATATATGCTACTTCCACAACTTCTTATGATTCAGTTAGTTGATCCTTAATGAGTGCATTAGAACATTATCAATCATATTAACTGTAAACAGGTGCAATAAACTAGAATAGATCATCACACATAAGTCACACACATGAACACCATGATATAAGGTGGAAACCCAATGTGGGTGAAAACCACCTGCTGCAAGTCATCTCAATCTTCTTCTTAATAAGAAAATCCTTTTACAATATTTTGTATTGGTGCAGTCTTATACCAGTACGGGAGCTACAACCCCCTTTGCTCTTGTACTAGCCGATCCATTTACTAGTACGCAGGCTACTACCTGCTACAATTCTCCTTAAGATTCCCCTTAGCTTTTGTGCTAGCTTATATACTAGTACGTAGGCGCCGGCCTACAATCTTCTCTCCTCCAAGTACCACGTTTCATCAATTTTCATACTGGATACACTGAAGCACAACACATAATCTGAATTACCCAAGCACTAGATCAATATATACAAGTGAGTCATCAACCAGATCTAGTCCATCAGATCACATAAAGATGAGTCATAAAGAACCTAATCCATTCATCCATCAATGTATAAACATTTAATCAATCACTTCTTAGACTGCTGTTATCAGAACATAATACCAGACATCACTTAACAACCCAGAATACTTCAGTAAACAATAGAAGCAGCTAAGACATATTCTAAGACATGTACGCAACTTCTCCAATGGAAACCTGTGGGTATCCGCCCCTGCACCAACCACTGATCCGCGGGTATCCGCAGCTAACTGTCTACTTTTCTGCGGGCATGCGCATTGTAGCTTCTGTCTTTCTGCGTACTTTTGTGCAGATCCACACTTGTGTCTTCTGTTGATCCGCGTACCTCTACTATGCCTCCGCACCTGCGCCTTCTATCGCGCCGCGTATCTCTACTGTGCCTCCACACCGGTGCCTTCTGTCGCGCCGCGTATCTCTACTATGCCTCCGCACCTGTGCCTTCTGTTGCACTGCGTGCGTCGACACTGCGCCTATGGATCACCTGCGTTCCTCTCGCACATTCACCGTGTTGCGCCTGCGGTCCTGAGGTTATAGGTGTTTTTCAGACTTCAAGCATACCCCAGTCTATCAGATCTATAGATCTGATCTTGCACCAAGTTGATCTCAACCCATCAACAGATTCGCCTTATCAACCTCATTTAGATCTAGACATTACTTTAGTATTTCAGATCTAGCTCCCTTAAGATATTCAATCCCAAAAATTACACCATTCCAAATGATCTCCTTTCCTTTTTATAGGCAAGCTTTTCACAATACCATGGTCCAAAACCATAATAACATAATACCATGAACCCAATACTTGGGATAAATACTTTAGATGCAAAACCATGGACCAAAACCATAGGATCACCATACCACGGTGGTCCAAAACCATAATAACATAATACCATGAACCCAATACTTGGGATAAATACTTTAGATGCAAAACCATGGACCAAAACCATAGGATCACCATACCACGGACTAGATGCCATGGATCACCATAGGATTCCCACGTGCGTGCGCTTTTCTCTGCATGGAAGTGTGTGCACTGGGGTCCGCACCTTCTGTTCGAACAACCTACGGACATGACCGCACTTCTTGTTAGGCTAACCTGTGGGTCCACACCTTTTGAACTGAGTACCTGCGATCTTCTTATTTTCTTCCATTCTGAGAGGCTGATCATCAATCTTTGCTACTGGCCTATTGCACTGAGATCTGTCACCTATATGAGTTTCCATCAAGGACAACACTTGTCTCATAATGCCAACAATCTCCCCCTTTGGACTTGATGGCAAAGCTAACTTGTCACACGTAGACTCATCATCTGATTCCTTTGTACTGTCAGTATTCTATCACATCTAATATCTCTTCTTGTAGATTCATCTGATTATATATATAGGTGAGATGTTCTTCTATGAGTGGGTTGCCATCAAGTAAAACACATGCGTCATAATGCCAACAATATTTACAATCATGAATATTTAAAAATTCCACGCATCCTGGATGGATGAAACTAGATCCAAGGTCTTGGTCTTCATCTCTATCAATCCATAGTACAAATATAACCATGCGAGTAAACGTCTCAAAGTCGAACATGGTAGAAACCACCTGATTACTAGCCAATTATGTGGACCGTTAACAGGTGTGAGAAAAACCACCAATAATGACGATGTGTCTTAAGGTACACCAGTACAATCTACGAGTTGTGAATAAATGTCTTGAAGTCGAACACCCATAGAATCATTTGATCGAAGGTCAATAATGAAAACATGTCATCGAAAGCGAGAAACTTTGCATTAAGGTATGCAATATCCAAGGTACTAAAGGCATTTTCTAGAAAAACTTCCTAAATAATGAGTTGAAGTCAATACGAAGCGATCCATCGTGGGAGGGCCTACAACATGAAACTGATGTCAAGATTTGTAGAACAATTTGAAGTGATTAAAGACTAACTCAAGGATGGTCGACATGATTGAAGGCTATGATTTGCAAGATAATTTTGACTGGGGTTGGAATTCTCTTGAACAAATTGGAAACAAAACATTTTGAATTTTCAGCATTTGACTCAATTAAATAAGATGAAGAACCATTTTGAATACTTTCAATGAGATATGATTAGCTAAGAGGAAAATGGATTTCCCAACCCAAAAACAAAAGTGACGGAGTGTCATGTTCAAGAGCGACATATTGCCTTTTCACAATAAAAAAATAAATGTTTCTTTCCCATTTTCCCCCACCATTATTGGCAAGTACCTATTTATTTTTACACAAAATTGAGGAGAATAACATATGCTTGTCATGTAATCTCATCCTTCAAATGAGTCCTTCGTAGTATTTTTAATGAACCCTAGGAAGAAGTGGTTTGGTCTCATCATGATTAGCGAGTCCTACATTGTTTAATTTTACGAGTCCAATATAGGGGTATCTCGACTCCTTTTCATATTTTAAGAGTTTAAAAAGAGCCAAAAAGAAAACACTTGCAATTTGTTCAATGTAAAGTTTTAACGAGCCTGGAGAAAGTGAAGCTCGATGTTTCTCATGTTTAGGGAGTTAGGAGAAAAACTTAAGTAAACTTCAAAATGTCATTTTTCATAAATTTATTGTCTCAAGCACGAAAAAGGGTAAACTAATGCATGAGAGAAATCTTTTAATCATGATTGACTAAAGTATAGCTTTTTCGTAACTAGTCTACATGTTCCGTAAAAGGGGTAAACTTATACCAGGTAGACGTCCTTTCATTTACTTTAACAAGTTCGAAATAAACAAATATACTCAAAAATCTTTTCGTGTTTCGAGATTCAAAAAAGAGTTGAAAGATAACTCCAAGGTTTCTCTTCTTCGTAAGTTTAAAGACTCCAAAAAAGTGATAAAGTATACTTGTTAACTTATTCTCATGTATTCACGATCAAGAGAAGGAACAAAGACTAAGGTCGAGATAAGTTTCAATTACACAAGATTGAAATAGAGAAAAAAATGGGGCTTGAGATAGGCTTCATTTTTACAAAAGCTTTAAACAGAGAAAAATTTTGCTTGAGATATGTTTCATTCTTAAACAAGGTTGAAACAGAGAAAAATTATGCTTGAGATAGGTTTCATTTTTACACAAGCTTGAAATAGAGAAAAATTGTGCTTGAAATAAGTCTCATTCTTACACAAGCTTGAAAAAAAGAAAAAATTTGCTTGAGATAGGTTTCATTTTTACACAAACTTGAAACAGGAAAAAATTAGGCTTGAGATAGGTTTCATTTTACACAAGATTGAAATAGAGAAAAAAATTGTTTGAGATAGGTTTCATTTTTACACATTCTTGAAACAAAGAAAAGTTGTGCTTGAGATAGGTTACATTTTTACACAAGCTTGAAACATAGTAAAATTATGCTTGAGATAGGTTTCATTTATGAGATCAGATTACAGACTTGACTCAATTAGAGGGGGATCTATTTCATTTTTTAACGAGCTTGACACAAGAAAAGAATTATGCTCATGGTAACTTGTTTCATTTTTTAATGAGCTTGAAACAGTAAAAGAATTATGCTCATGGAATCTTATCATGTATTCCAAGAGGAAAATGCTCTAAAAGGAAAACATGCCAAAAGACATGCCTCCATCATGGTGTCCAAGGGGTCTTCATCAGATGGAAGGAAAATTCTCTAATATACATGTCAAGGAAGTCAATAGGGGTAGGAAGATCAAGCTGCAATGTCCCCATTCAACAGTTCATCATGTCATATCCAGATCTAAGTCAAAATAAGTTGAGCATACAACCAAAGGCTCATTTTCATCGGTAGGTGGAGACATGGGACAAGTTGCACCTATGGTGGGGTGGATACCACTTGCGTATGGGGAACAGTCAAGGATATTGGATATTTGGAAGTCGTATTAGGGGCACCAAATGAAAGCTGGTTAATAGTCACAATATTTCCATTATGAGGGAAATACATCACATGAAAGAGTGTGGACATGACATCTTTCATGGCATAGACATAATCTTACCCAAGGAGAAAAGTGAAATCCAAGGGGACTTGTACTACCATAACATAAATACAGATAGTTCTCTCTTCCAAGGTTATAGGAAGCTAAGGAAGGATCCCTAAAGTCTCACTAGATATTCTGTTAAAATCCAATAGATTCTGGTTAATTGACACAAGCTAAGGGAAACCAAATCTTACAAAGAAGTTGACGATAAAAGATAACAAAAGCACCTTCATCTAAAATAGTGTGAGACACGTTCTTATCACAAGATTTCACAATGATTTGGAAAGGAATGTGAGAAGAGGGACGAGGTTATATCAATTTATTCTAATCAAAGGAAATGACCTTAGTACTTAGAGGGGGTTCCGCGAAAATAGGTGAAATGCCCCCTTGTGCGGTGGAATATGAAGTAACAAGAAGAACATGAGAGTATTAACTTCACTCTCTAAGGGGAGAGTGGAATCAACTGAAGATGGAATTTAGTTGACTTTTTCATCAACCAATGGTTCATCAACTTGTGTGATATGGATTTCACTCTCTAAGGGAAGATTGGGACTGATCGAACTTAAAATGGGATCAATCACTTTGTCAACAGACAGTATAGGTTGGGAGAAACCTTACAATAACCAGTTGGATGTCATTGTTGAGAAATAGTGAGGTTTTCCAACAATTTAGAGGCTTCATCCATACGAGGGAAAAGGTGAATTTGATGACTCCCTTCACATAACCTACAAGGAAACCTAAATTTACCCTTTTTCCCGAGAACCTTAGAATCATTGGTTGATGAATCAATAGTAAGTTGATGAGAATCCTTAGACCATACTTCCAATACCTTAGGAATACAAGGACAATTTATAAGGAAGTGGTCACCCTTACAAATATTGCAAGGGTATTTGGGTTTACGATGCACGTTGGAGGTTTTTTCCACATTATCAACCGTCATAGTCATGGTTGGTTGATTTACTCCTTTCTTATCTTGCTTCTTCTTCTTCTTCTTCTTCTTATTCTTCTTCTTCTTCTTCTTCCTTTTCTTCTTCTTCATATCCTCATGGTTACTAGAATTAAGACTTTCACCAGGCGGAGAAGAAGAAAGGGAAGAGTACATGATGGGAGAAGAAGGTAAAGGATTAACATGAGGTAAAATATCTGATTGAGGTTAAGGAGAAGTATTCGGTTGAGTTGAAGGAACTTGGGTATTTGAATCCAATGAGGTTGAAAACAACCATACTGGTAAACCTATCGTGATTACATGAAGATACAACATAGCCATGAAAGGAAGGCCAACATTACCAAAATAAGGAAAAGGACTAGGATCCCCGTTAAGAGGGGTTCCCTGGTTGGTAACTTCTGGGACTATTGCCATCATATTCAATCCTGGGTCTACTGAAAAGTGAATTTTAGTTAAGAATTTTAACAACGTATGATGGCTAATTTTATAATTAGTATCAATCAAAATAAACAAAAGCAGTAAAAATGGGATATTAGGTATAAAAGGTTATTAGGTTGTTGTGAACTGCAATATATCGTTAAGTATGTGCAAGCAATATACCTAAATGTTGTGTTCAGTGTATCAAAAACAACAAGGTGACTAACTCAATTACATATGGTTGGTTTTCAACCTAGAAGGGGTCTTCTGATATACCTGAGAGTACATGGAAGCTCAGTTTGTGTTAGTGTTGTTTAGTGTGTCATGTATTATAGGAATCATTCTAATATACTTATCATACACAAAGTGTCATCTGATATACCCAAGGGTAGGTGGAGAACGATCCTATATACTTACATACGTGAAATATCGACTACCCACATAATGTAACACAGAAAATTAACGACAACTCCTATGTTTATAGACATTCAAGACACGTCTTCTAACCTAGGCCCACTAAATGTGATGTAATTAATTAATTCCTTTGTAAATTTTAATTGATTTTATTTTTTCACTTTTCATTAAAGTATTCAAATATGTATGCTAATCAACCGTTATAGTAACTCAATGTCAAATGCAGCTAAATGTAACCTATTTACTTCAATGAAATCTAATCTACGAAAGAGAGAAGGTTTCATTCACTTTTCAACATTGCAAGAATAAATGAATCATTTTCGAAATGAAAATCAAAGAGAATGCAAAATACATGATTCTTGTTGCCCCCCCCCCCAGTCATAAGGGGGATTTTTTTTTTTTTTTAATGCAACCTAATTTCCTTAAAATATAAGCCAAAAAATACTTCCCACAACAAGCCAAACAAAAAAACAAGCTCAAATTAATCTAT
This sequence comes from Pinus taeda, assembly GCA_000404065.3. Classification (NCBI taxonomy): domain Eukaryota; kingdom Viridiplantae; phylum Streptophyta; class Pinopsida; order Pinales; family Pinaceae; genus Pinus; species Pinus taeda. The sequence continues at coordinate 192,463 of APFE030156302.1, forward strand.
ATTTTATTGAAAGTAATCCAAAATTCTTTACTGTAGACACAAATATTTCTTAATCAGAGCACTGAAAGAAGACAGATTCATACAACCAATTTCCAGGAGCAAGAAATTACTTTTTGATAAATCGATGAAACTAATCAATTCCAAAAGCCTAAACATGTAAATATAAACAAATTACACAAAAATACAATTAAACACGACAATCCAAGCTAAGGTTGACTTTTCTATGATGTAAATAGATCCCAGAAATCATAACAAGAAAAAAATTCCAGACCCAAATGGTAAAAACCCTATTTTTTTTTAAATTCCTAAGCATGTCATAGGTAATCTATTAACACCAGTGTGGTATCGCTTTGTTTCTAATAGTAAATTGCACAACTATCGCTCCACTTCTAAAAAGTAGAGTGTGACACCGAAGAAAAACAAAGAAAAATAAAAAATTTCAGCCTCAAATCCAAAAATGTAACTTTCAAGTATCTAAATGCAGCGAATCATGCTAGTGAAAGACAATCAGAGAACACATGAAGGAATATAGATGAACAAAACATTCCCTAGTGGAGTCACTAATTTGGTAGGCAGAAAAATCTCGTCTTGTGGAAAAAACATATCTTCCTAGACTCAATGACTAAATCTAGTAACAAACAAGCAAACTAGTAAATCTTTCTCTAGGTTAATCTTCATTGAATCATAAATAAAAGTCATGGAGTATAGAATCCATACCTTTTAATCAAAATGCATGTTTAATATCATTGTTATGGTTTGATACAATCTTTCAATGCTCAGAATCCAGACCTCCAACATGCTAACAAGAAATAATTAAAGGCATATGATATATAAATGGTATAATACAACCTATATTAGTGATCAAGGAGACTAGTACCTAATATCATAACCAATGGACAATTAAAATAAGAATACAATATATTAGATCCAATGGACAATATAGTGAGAAATATATACTCTTTTATATTATAATTGAATGAAAATGAGAGATACAACCTAGCCTTGATGTTGGAAAATATCCTTCCAATAGTCTCCAATCCTCCCTTAATAATAAGCTTCTAGCCTCAAATTGACAGCATAAGTTTATATGAAAAGTCAACCCCTTCCCCTCTAGTCTATAGTTAATTTATAAGACAAGAGGAGAGGGTTATAGATCCTCTTTCTAAGGATCAGATCAACAAATATAGGGATTAGGGTTCCATAATAAGAGGGAATAGATTCATGAACCATGAGATGAGGCCCAAATAGGTAGGGGATCAAGTCCTTCTTGTTGGTATAATATTCCCCAACAAGGTTTCTAGAAATTTCTTTTTATTTTTACCTATGTTAAAAGGTGGTCACACTGTTTAATGAAAAACTTGCGACATATTCCATAGGTCACAATCATTAAAATTGTGTTTGCGTAGATAGTTTCTAGGAAAAGTGTGACATTACTTGAAAATAGGTTTTTTTAGCAATGTAATCCAAGATTCTTGTTGTTTTCAAAATTGTTTTGCTTCCAACATTGTAGGGGATTGCTTGCAAGAGTTCATCAGATAGTGAAAGATCTAGATTTGCGGTCATTTTCCTCATGGTGACAAATTGGAGCGTAACAAAACATTAGCAACAATAATGCAGCAGAACAGTCATAGGTTTATCATGATATCTCTTTCATATGTCTGCCATGATAACTCTATCATAGGTCTCAGCATATCTCCTTCATATCTATGTCATAATATTTTCTCATATCATATATAAGAAGGCCCAAACAAGTCATTGTCATACCCAATAACTGAGGCCCACTAGGGCATTGTTACACCATGATACTGAGGCCCATTACGACGTTGTTACACTGCAATATTGATGCCCATTAAGGCACTGTTACACCACAAGACTCAGGTACAATTTCACATACCCATAGGATAGAATGATCAGTATATCATTGCCATTAATTATAGGTCATGGTGTGCATTTATTTGAGGCACACAAACCCTACCTTGTACCCTATGAAATCCATGTCATTTGGAGTATTCTTGAACAGCAGAAATATATATGTGAAAAATTAAAAATATTTAATTTTATTAATATTACTTATCAGTAAAAAATTACTCTCCAAGTTGAATCATTCAATTTGGCCTTGAAATGAGGGTTGGGCGTTCATTTTTGTGAAGCGGGCCAAAATTGTCTTGCTTCACTAAATGCATGCCCAGGCTTCATTTATTGGAAAGATTTGATTGATTCAAATTGTAGATTTTTTATTAAATATTTTAAATATTTTTCATTGTTACAACATTCTAAGTTTTGTTTCGACTTGACTTACGTGAAATTTGTGTGTAAGTGGGAAGCATAGTTATGTAGGATGTTCATCAGAGATGATGCAAGGTTATATCTTAAGGTTAGGTATTATCCAATAACGTCCCATTTCAAATTTCATAACTAAGATTGTAATTGGTTTGGACCGGGAGTGCATATTTTTTTCGACTTGAACATTGGTAGATATGATGAATTGCTACATTGGTATACTTGGATAAAGCCCTTTCCATGAGGCCTTTCAGTTCAAACTTATTGGTTGAAAATGCACACAAATGGTGAATAAATGTGATTATTTGATCAAGGGAAATGTTTGAAAATTAGGATGGCCATGTGGGATAGGGATGTTGGATACTTTTCTTCTTGAAACTTTGGCTTGATGTATATACCTAGGGTCCTAAAATTATTTTGTTTTCAACTCCAAATTAACAAAATATCAATATGTTAAATATATGACTAAAGTGAAGTTTTGTGTTGGATAGCATATTCATTGAATTGATATAATTGGTGTACTAAACATTATTTACTATCTTGTGTATTACAAGAGGTCATGGAAACAGATCGTGTCATATCAAATGAGGACATAATGAATGATGCGAGACATCAGGTACTCAAATTTTCACTTCACTCTGGAAAAATTGATATAATGGAATTTTGTGATATGTCCATCTTTTTTCACGATATTATTAAAATTCATAGTGTATTATCCAATATTGACATAAATTAATGCATGTTTTTCATTATTTTAGATCAAGATAGGAGCAAATGCAAAGCCTAAGCCTTCAACTAGCAAAAGAAAAAGATATGTACGCGCACATGGACCTAAATTATTTAATCACATAGAAGACAATTGGTGGAAAAGGATATGAAAATGGATCTTGAAGAAACGACAAATTATTGCATTGAACAAGAGGTTGGTCAGGACAATAGTACATGGGATGGATATTTTGAGAAATTGTTGTTTATGGATGTAACTCTATATGTCGTGGAAAGAAACAATTCAAACAAGCAATTGTACAAATGCATTACATAGATGATGAGTTTCCATTGGGTAGTATTCCTCCTACAATTGATTTGAATCCAATAGGGATTGTGATAAGGAATTTTCCAATTTAATTTAAATAATAAATATTCTTCTTTTAAACATTGTTTTATATTATTTAAATAATTAATTTTTTTCTTAATTACTTGCAAGATAAAGTTCTTGGTTTAAATTTTCCTAGATCACCAACTTCCAGCCTAGAGTACGATGATCATTTATCTAATGATACATCTAAAAAAAATATGTGTACATATTCCAGCTCCGAAAATGAGGAATTTATGGCAACAAGTAGTAGAACAAGAACCAATTTAAAGATGCATAATTTGCTTAAAGACAAGAAGAAGGTGGACTACATACCTTATGAGAATGAATGTGATGGAGATGATGACTTTCCCTTGATATTGAGATTAATTTACAAAGAGACATTTGATCGTCGACCATATTTCACTTGGCCCAATTATCAAGAACTACGTAGAGTGTATGAGGCATTTCAGTTTTGGGGATATAGCTACATGATACAACCCTCCAATATTCATCGAGTGAATCTAGGCCTCTTTAGTGTCCAAAATATCCACATGGGATGTAAACATAGAAACAATTCACAATAAACCACTAGGAGATTAATGTCATATTATGGTCCGTCATATTATAGTGGTGAATGGATAAGGATAACAGAATATAATACTAGCATGTCAACATATGGTCTAAATTCGAATATGTATACACATTATCTCCAATTGGAAAGTGGAAAAGAAATGAATAGAGGACATCTTATGTATAGAAATGGAGGTGCACACACACACACAAATATTGTAGGATTTATAAATATTAGTAAGGAAAGGGACCCTACTGGAAGACCAAATTGTCAATTTGTTGAGGTTATAAATGATAAAAATGGAGATATGGAAAGAGAGGTTGATATATTGATATTTGTTGAGGCTATTATGGACCTTATCATTGGGGATGATTTATTAATTAATTACCCCTTCTTAAAACACACTCCTATGTGAAACAAAAGAGAAGAACAAGGCCTCCCTAAGGATGTTCTTAAGGGAAAAAAAACCAAAGAACAATCAATGAGCGTGGACAGACGTTTTATAAACTATGTTGTTAAAATTTTGTTTTATTTTAAATTATTGTATTAAAAAGGCTATCTATAAAATGATGTTACATTATTCAGTTGATGTGTGTGTGTGTGTGTGTGTGTGTGTGTGTGTGTGTGTGTGTGTGTGTGTCATACATTTTATATTTTACTTTTTAATCCATATTTCATTATATTTCTTTGAAATTGATACTCTCATGATTTATCTAATTGTTTCCTAACATTAAATAATGTTTATGTTTGTTGATAGATAGAATATATTGATGATACACCTACTAATAACCAAGGTCAAATTGGGGTTTTAAGATTTGGACGGGATGATCCAAACCATCATTTAAACCATACCAGAGTGAGAAGAGAAAGATTGGAGAGAACACTACCAACTGAGAAATTCAAAGAGTTGATGAGATTAGCATACATTGATGACATGCCACCTACCCCTAATGATGGTTATGATAGTGAAAATTCTATGCATGAAGAAGGATTGAATGAAATGCTTACAGGTTTCTTTGGGGATGGAAACAATGATGATGGCAATGATCATATTGTTGGCAGTAAGGACAATAGCAGGGGAAATTACCACCAACATAATCTTGATTATAACAACCTGAAAGATTAAATCAAGCAAGAAGCTAAAACACGTGTTCAGATAAGGTGCAAGTAGAACCTCAAAATTTGCATGCACATTAATATTATTAGAAATCAAGTTACTATTTGGTTGGTCAGACAAATGATTCGCTACCCTATTGAAGTGAGTTGAAATCTATTTCTTACTTCGCATTGTCAATTGGTGTACATAATTTGTAAACATTCATCAACTTCGTTTATATTTCTTTAAAGGGATTTTAAAACCATATATTGTATATATATAATCATATTATAGATTGACATATCAAACATGTTCATCATAAGTCAAACATTTAATTGATTTAATCTCAGGCAATCTTATAGGGCACTAAAAACTAAAATATTCCCTAAAGAGAATGTGTTGCCATCAATTTGCAAAGAAGCGCATCAATTGTTGGTTGAGTTGGGGATTGAATATAATAAAATTCATTCATGTAAAAATGATTGAATTTTATATAGGAATGAATATCAAGACAACAAGGTAGAATGCCTTGTATGCAAAGAGAAGAGATATCATACAGATGTACAAAGTCCTATAGTTCCAAAGAAGGTTTTACATCACATGTCGATTATACCTAGACTTCAACAAATGTTTCATTGCAAGTTAGTTTCACAATTGATGGACTGGCATGCAAAGAATAGGATTAAAGATGGATTCATGTGAATTTTGAGTGAATCCAAAGCAATGAAACACATAGAGGAAAAATGGCCAAGAAAATTCAAAGATGAACCCTGTAGTATTAGGTTCGGTCTTGCAATTGATGGAGTGTGCCCATTCTCTTTCCTGATCTCAAATTATAGTGTTTGTTTAGTCGAATTGATAGTATAAATATTCCCCCATGGCTGAGTGTTAGAAAGGAGCACTTTATGCTAATTCTCATCGTTCCAGGAAAACATCAAGTAAAAATAATGGACGTTTATCTTGCGCCTTTCATTGATGAGATGGAACTACTATGGAAAGGCATAAGAATGTATGACATATCTCGTCCTCCATCAAATAGGTCCTTCATGCTGTATGGTTTGCTATGTTGGACGATTCATGATTTCCCAAGACTTCGTGTTTATTTGGGTAAGATAAAATATTTACGTATTTACACTCATAATTTATTTTCATCCTAACTTTCATACTTACGTCTATACTATTATTTTGATATTATTAACATTACTTATTCAATTGTAGGGCTTCAAACAAAGGGGATATTTTCATGTCCAAGACGTGCAGAACAATTTCAACGGAATTATTCTAAATATCTACATAAATTTATTTATGCAAACAACGGGGTTTTTCTACCACCATATCATAAGTTTAGAAATCGCAAAAAGAATCAATTTGATGAGAAAGTTGAAAATAGAGGCCCTCCCATGATTATGAGTCAAGGTTATTGGATTAAGAAGTATGAAGATGCTGAATCAAAAGTTGGGGATGATTTTTTTGATAGGGGTGATTCAGTTGAAGAACCATAACAACTTGTAGTTAATATGCCAAAAGGAATGAAAAGGAAATCCATATTTTATGAGCTCCCTTACTCGAAGGATTTATTAATAACTCACCTATTAGATCCCATGCACATCTTCAAAAATGTCCCAGATTCTATATTTCAACATATATCAAGAAAAGAGATGGACACGTTGTATTCAAGGAAAAGTGTTTCTCTTTCACGTACCAAATTCGATAGAAGACATTTGTGGCCAAACAAGGAAAATGAAATATATGCAGAAGCTCCATGGATTTTGAAAAGTAAAAAAGAGCTTGACCAACTAAAAAAAGTCATCCATTCAATGAGGACACCTACTGGCTATGGGTCATCATTAGAAAAATCTTTTACAATTGATGGAAACCTGACCTTATGAGTGACCTTTGAGAAATTTGTTTGATAACATATCATACCATTGGCAATTAGGGGGATTCATGTCTTACCATTGACTTAAGGAATTCCATAAGTCAATAGTCAACATTTGCAAGGTATGTGATATGAAATGTTTGTGTGCAAGAGACAGAGAGATATTATATTGCTATTTAATTTTTTACTAAAGGTTCATACTAATTTTATATTCTATATTAGGTGGTGACCTCCAAGGAGATCCACAAATGTGAAGTGCCAAAATGGAAGAAGGAAATTGCAGAAATTGTATGTGTATTTGAGAAGGATCTCCCTACAAGTTTCATGGATCTACAAGTCCATTTACTTATACACCTAGTCGATGACATTGAATTGGTGGGTGTCGTATTAACAAGGTGGATGTTTTTCTTTGAGATGTATATGAAAAATATAAAAATATATGTCCAACAAAAGGCACATCCATAGGATTGCATGGCTGAAGGGTATGTATTGAATGAAGCATTTTTCTTCCTTTATGAATTCCATGGTAAGGATTTTGAAGACGAGCTACACTTTTGGGATGAAGAATGAGCATCATATATTATTTATGGAGAAAAACCACAATATAATGGTGTTGAAGTAGAAATCAGTAAGTAAATTCATGATCAATTTGGTTGTTTTCCTTGCAATCATTAATTTTCTCTGTAATTTATTTGTCAAATATACAACATGATATTTGGAGTTTGAAATAAACATGTTGACATGTAATAGGTGTTGAGAAAAGAGCTATATTCAACAAGTTATTTTTGTACCACATGGACTTTATGAATAAAAGGATTAATTCATATGATAAAAAGAGAGAAGAAGTGTTAGAAGCAAGGAGATCATTCCAGAGATTGAACCCAAGGAATACTCCACTTCCCACTAATCTGCTTGGGGAATGTGGCAAAGATAACACACTATAACGTGTTACTGAACAAATTCAAAATCAAATAGAAGATGTAGGTGCAGATTCAAATATAAAACAAGATGAAATCAACATGTGTATAGGATGTGAAAGAAAGGTACAGTTGGAATTTTACAAAATGTTATTTCTTTACAATTTCGACACTATTAACTATTTTAATATTTATCATTATATTTGTTTTTCATTGACATACATGGTCTTTTAGAGGCAAGGAAATATCCTCAATGTGGGGATATAGTCAGAATTATTATGTGTAGCAAGTGTAGATGTGAAGAGATGATCCTTTGATTGCGGCATCATGGTTGATTTCAAGAAATCTAGTTGAGCAAGATCAAAAGATAAGAATATTATTGAAGGGACTCTACAATATGTTGGGAAAATCCAACAAATTGTTGAGTTGGATTAATGCTCATTTAAATGTTGTAATTTTAAGTGTAGATGGTATGAAGCATTTGAGAGGACACGGAGACATGATACCCATAGTGGATTTTTTTCTATAGATTCTTCAAGGTTCCTACTAGAGAATAAGGAGCCTTATGTTCTATCAATTCATTATGACCATATATTTATTTAACTCAAGCAAGAAGTGGTAGTGACATTAATATATTAATTCATTAGTTTATTAGAATATGTTGTGTGTGTGTGTGTGTGTGTGTTTTTTATAAGTTTTTTTATAACATAGGTCTATATATGTATCTATTCATTGTGCAAGTATTTTTCTACAAAGATATTTTGGATCCGAAATGGATATTTTTCATACATTATGATCTGAGATTAAGGCATGTATTTGACAATGCATTAGTGGATATTGAGCAGACAATGATGGCCAACAAAATGAGAGTGATTAGAGAACATCGAAGAAATTAACATCCATGATGATGTTGAAGATGGTTATGTTCGGGAATAAGAAGATGACAATCCAGAGTTAGATGACGTTATAGAAGACAACAATATGGATGGTATAGAAAATTATGATCCAAATAGATCTAGTAAGAGAATAGATGGTTTGCAGTCAAATTTCAATGATGATGAAGATGATGCAAGTCAAGATGAGGATGATCATAATATTAAATACTTAAACTAGCATATGAAGATTGACAATGATACAATGGATGACATTGTTGCAGACAATAATGTTAATGAGTAAGACTTCTAATTTTTTCAGAATTATTTGTAATCCATGTTTAAAATAATGATTTTTGTGGCCCAAACTTTGAAATACTTCAGTATTGTTTGTGTCAATACAAATTACCTATTGCAATATCCTTAAGTGTTCAATCTTTGGTATGAATTATTGGCAAAAAAAATTAGGATTAGTTGGATAAGGGTTAGCATGGCTAGTGGTCATTTATTGGTTGATAATGGTTTAGAGGTGTTGTCATCTTATTGGTTAGACTCATATTGAAATAGGATGAAAAGCCATTGATAACAATAACATAAATATGCAATTGTTTGAAAAAAATATAATACATATATCATATATATAAAGCAATGTAAAATCAAACCATAGGCTGCACGTAGCAAAGTTTTTCATTATTTATATCTAAACAATTGAAATATTTCACTAAGCCTAAGCAAAATTCTTTTCTATGGGGAAAATTAGAAAATTTTAATTGTATTAATGTTCTTTACGAATAAAAAAATATTCTCCAAATTGAATCATTCAATTTTAGATTGTAATGAACGTTGAGCATGCATTTCTGTTAAGCAAGCCAAAATTGCCTTACTTCACCAAAATGCATGCCCAGGCTTCATTTCTTGGCCAATATGATTGATTCAAATTGTACACAGATTATTTACTAAGTAGAGACATTATGTCTTTTACTTGATACTTTGGAATGTTGGAGCTAGAGATGATAATTTGTTGAGTCTTGAAGCCCTTATTTTTGTACTATTTTGTCAGTCTTAGAAGGATATTTTGTTTGGTGAGATAGGGATATGTCGATTATAATCCTTGTGATGTTGATATATACAACCTTATTATGCATTTATTTTGTTTTGATGTTGCTAAAGTTATATCTCATGTAATCTTTGTGCAATTTTCTTATTAATAGAAAAAACCATGTTGGAGAAGAATGGAGATACCTTTCCAGGTAGCCCACATCTCTACCTGATTAATTCAAGCAGTACTAATCCCTCAGGCACAAGACAATAAATTTTTACCATTTTGGTTAAAAATTACACCTCTAACTCCAGCAACCTTCAGATTGGTTTTGAGGCACCCTATGGTAATTTTTTCCATATGATGCACTAAGCATATTATAAATTTGTTCTACTATGAAAATAAGACATATTTTGTATTTGAAATAGAAATTTAGTACATTCCATTACATTGATTACATGGCTCAGTAAGCTATCAGCTTATAAAAGTCCTTTACATTGTCTAAAAATAAAAGAGTAACTAGATCTCAGTGAGACCACAACTAGATAAAAACTCCATGAAGGAGACATAAAGTAAATCCTCAAAAAAAGATGTTTAATTTATTACAAAATGCATGTAAACAGAAAGTATAATTGATACATAATGCACGTTAATTCAATATATATTATATATATATATATATATATATATTATATATATAATATTATATATATATATATATATATAGATAGGATAGATATTACATGTTGAAATGTGTCTACATAGATATGGCACCTAAAAATTGCTATTTTGAAACTCGAGGATACTTGGGAGGATTCTGCAAGCCCTCATCTAAAGAGAAGAGTGTCCCTTTCCTTCTTTCGACAATTGTGATTGTTTGGAGCTACAACAAACATGTCCTTTGATCCTTATTGAAGTTTTTGAATTCTCCTTTCATAATATTCTCTCATATTGTCATTGTATTTTCTTAGTGTGCTCAATAAATCTACATTGTTCTTATATTTCTGTTGGTTCGCAGTTACATTCCTTTCAATATCTTCCTTTGTAAATTTCAGTTGATATCTACATTTGGCCAATTCACTAGTGAGTTGTTGTATTTCATACTTAAGCTCTTTTTCCCTTAATTGTTGTTGATTTGTTGATTCATTGATTGTTGTTTTTTGTCCCTATGTAGATGTTGTTACATATCAAAAACCTGGGATTTCAAAATCTTTATCACCATGTCACATCCAAAATATTGTGCTTTTTGGTTGTTCATGAGATTTTAGTGTAGCTATGTAATCATTTTATCTCTCTCATCTACCATTTGCGTCAATGATTGAAAATTGGTGGTGAGACATGCTGATCACCCACAGATTTGACGACTGAGATAATGGTCTATAAAACTTTTGCTCTTGCTTTTAGCTTGCATTTATCCATGTCCTTTGAAGGAATTTGTTTTACTCCTCTATCCTGACTTGTACCTTTACCCTTTCCCTTACCTTTATCCCCACTCTCAGTACCACCTTCTAAAAAAATTCGATATTTTTCCATTTCAATTTTTTTAATCTCCTATTTTTACCTGGGCAATTTCAAGGTATCTCTATTTCAACTTATTAGCGTGATTAGTCTTTTATTCTTCAATTTCAGCCTTTAACTATTGAATCAATTATATTTTTCATTAAATAACTTGACTAATTTAGCCTTGGAAGTATCTGAAGTTTCCAATGGAGGTATATTGAGTCCCTTTGGTATTCTTCTCAACTCCCCTTCAAGTTCACTAATTTTTTCATCATATGCATTTTTGGACTTTACATGTAGTTCATCTATATCCCTCGTACCTTCATTTATCATTCTGGATAATTGATTATGCAATTCATCAATAATTTTATCCTTGGCATTTATGTCTTTCACTAATTTTTTTGTTTACCTCACAATTGTTGATTCCAACAATGCAATATTCTTAAGGAATTCAACAATATCCTTCTCCTTTAGTTTATACTTTTCCTTCTAGATATATATAGAGCAAGAATCCTCTGTTACAACTTGTTTGTCATGGATCATTCTCTCATACACTGAGAAAAAAATCTATTATCAAAACTATATGTTGGATTTGCACATTTAAACTCAGAGATGTAGATATGAAATCACCCATAAAATGGAAATTATACTCATGTGCTAATTGTTTAGAAGGAATTAAGTCTATAGTAGAAACATCATCATTACATGTTTCCATATAATGGTCCATACCTTCCTTCTCCTCACCTTCATCCACACACACATGTAAGTCTACTATAAGACTAGAAACTATATCTTCAGCATGGAAAATTGTATCAACAAAATTTTCCACACCTTCAACCGGAGTCTATTTAGGTTCATCCTTAATGGTTTTATTTGGTCTTGATTTCCTAATGTAAGTTTTAAGAGGCCTTGTTTCAACACCAGTTCGATACAAATCAGTAATTTTTTACAGTGTTCCCCGGAAACTGAACTTAACCTTGTTAGTTTAACTTTCTTGTAGGGCACAATGTAATTTTTTAGCCAACAGATGAGGGACATCTACGGTCATGCCTTCAACTTAATGAATAACTAGCCACATTTAGTCACCATAAATATCAATCTCGTGATGATTCATAATTGTCTTAAGGACAAATTGAATCAAGGATTTGTATAGCCCTTGGGGAATCTTTCATTTTTAATCCATTCCTCGGAACAAATACTTATTTCCCACATATTTTACTAGCCATTTCAATCTTTTCTAACTTAAGGTTTTTCTTGGAGTTAAATATTTATCCCCCTCTACGTGGAATTTTTGTTTCTCTTGAAACCATATCAGGGCCCATCTTAATCCATTGCCCAAATATTTTTAATTCCATGGCTTTATCATCATAGTTTTTTATGGCCTCATCTATCTCATCATTTTGGAAATCGAACTATCCAAATATAAATTTATAAACGCCTGCTCTTCTCAAGATATCTAGCATACTTGGTGGACAATTGTTTGTATCTCTCCATGTATCAACACACTCTTTGAATTTTTTACTATGAACTTCTCCTGGTAACCCCGTGTGTCAATTGTTTTCAGAGAAGAGGACATTGCTACTTCAATTGAGGTCATTGTTGTTTGGGGTCAAGGCACGCTAACTGAATGCACGATGAATTTAAAAATGCACATTACATAGACTGTAAGGAATGCACACTGAATAAACCGTGATGAATGCATGATGAATGAAAAAAATGTGCGCTGAATAAACCATGAGGAATGCATGGGTAAATGAGTTTTTTAATTAACTATTTGCTTTATTTTTCTATAATAGCTTCTCTAAAGAAAATAATTTTTATTAAGTTGTTGAAATTGTTTATAAGGTTGCTTTAACTTTTCTCCTTTACTCCTTATTTCTTAGATACAAATTAAAAATTAAAAATTTTATTTAGATATAAGAAACAATTTATTAAAAATAACACTTCTAAAAATAGGGTTGAAATATTTTGATGGCATCTAAGATGGTCAGCACTTCTTTCTCATGGGTAGAATTGACCAAATTTCCATCATGCATCTAATTATTCATAAATGATAGTAAATATCCTTTTTGCATTAAAAAGGGAACCCAAACCTTTTTATAGTAAATTTCATAACTAAGTCACTTAACCTAACCTTAAACTTAAAACCCTAAAAAATATGTACAATATAGAAAAAACCCTAAAACAGACCCTGCAAACCCTAGGTATTATCTCTTTATCTATCCCTTAGCAACATTTAAACCTAATTACTATTTAAATTATAAGGTCATCCAGCCTTACTTATAAGGTTTTAACCAAGAAACTACAAGTTTAAACTATTGAAATTCAAGTTTAATTTTTCTTAGTCCAACACCTTTTTCCCAAACATTCCTAGTGTGCATTTATTTGAGGCATAGAAACCTTGCCATTTATCATTTGAAATCCATGCAATTTGGAGTATTTTTTAAAAACACAAACATATACGTGAAAAAATAAAAATATTTAATTGTATTAATGTCACCTATGAGTAAACAAATACTCTCCAAGTTGAATCATTCAATTTGGCCTTGAAACAAAGGGTGGGCGTGCATTTTTGTGAAGTGGGCCAAAATTCCCTTGCTTCACTAAAATGCACACTCAAACTTTATTTATTGGCCAATCTGATTGATTTAAATTGTAGATTGTTTATTTAAAGATTTTACACACTTTTGCATTGTTATATCTTTACTTAGACTTCATTTCCAAACAAGAAATAAGAACTAGTCCTATTTGTCTCCATTCTCCTTACCTATTTATCTTCAAACCCTAACTAGGCCACTTGACCTAATCTTAAAATTAAAACTCTAAAAAATATGTACAATATAGAAAAACCCTAAAATAGACCTTGCAAACCCTAGGTGTTATATCTTTATCTATCCCTCAACAACATTTAAACCTAATTACTCCTAAAATAAGGTCATCCACCCTTCCTTAAAGTGTTTCAACTAAGAAACTACAAGTTTCAACTATAAAAATACAAGTTTGATTTCTCTTGGTCCGTCATTTCCAAGCAGACCAAAATTTCCTTGCTTCACTAAAATTCATACCCAGGCTTCATTTATTGGGAAATCTAATTGATTCAAATTGTATATTGTTTATTTAATTATTCTAAACACTTTTGAATTGTTACAACATTCTAATTTTTGCTTCAACTTGCCTTATGTGAAAGTTCTATATAAGTGGTAAACATAGTTATGGAGAATATTTGTCAAACATGATGCAAGATTATATCCTACGGTTAGGAATTGTCCAATTATGTCCCATTTCAAATTTTACTGCAAAGAGTGTAATTGGTTTTGCCCATGAGTGCATATTTGTTCTGACTGTGATCATTGCCAGATATGATCAGTTTCTATTCCGGCAGACTTGGGTTTTAGTGTATAACTTTCCTTTATGAAAATGACTATGCTATGTTGCATAAAATGGTTTTATATTTAGGTTGGAATGATCATCATCGCACAAACAATTAAGTACAGGTCTTGGTGTCCATCTATTTGAGGCAAAGAAACCTTGACTTTAACCCTATGAAACCAATCCAATTTGGATGTTCTTGCACAACAAAAAAATTAATGTGAAAAAATAATGTTAATTGTGAGTAAAAAATTACTTCCAAACTTGAATCATTCAGTTTGGCCTTGAAATGAGGTTGGGCATGAATTTTTGTGAAACGAGCCAAAATTGCCTTGCTCCACTAAAATGCACGCCGATACTTCATTTTTTGGTTAATCTAGTTGATTCAAATTGTAGATTGTTTATTTAAATATTTTACACACTTCTGAATTATTCTATGTTTACTTTGACCCTTAAATAATTACGCATCAGATTTCATACAACATTCCAAGTTTTACTTCAACTTGCATTATATGAAAGTTTTGTATAGGTTTTTCTTCAACTTTCTCTTGGACAGAACAATAGTCCTTTTAATTCAGAATGATAGTTCCAACTCTTCACATTAATTGTCAATCCATGTAGGTTTTGTTATTTCAAGGCTATTACGCAAAATATATGCAAGGGAAAATGATGACTAATGCTAATGAATCTCAAACTCAATCATTGTAATCACACTCTCAACAACTCGACACTTTGGCTATTACAGCCTCAAACCTTGTTCACACTCTCAAGAAATAAACACACAATGCAGAATAAAACCACTCTATCAAACTGCCACTCTTATTCGGAAAACAAGAGCACTCATGGAAACCACTCTCTCAATAAATGTTGAAACACACATTCAAATGAAATGAACACACCATCAAACTCTAACAAGAATTAAATAACTTTCACACTAACAAAGGGACCAGTCCAGGACCTATGTTGTTACACAATACAATGGTTAGAATTCAACAATCATTAAAGCATGAACAAGACTAATAATAACAATAACACTACATAACACACAAGCTAGTCAACATAAAGGTATGGTGCCACCAATGATTGATATTTCATTAATGAAGCATACAGGATTACAATGTTGGTGCTCTCCCCCTCTATCCCTATCTATATGTTTATATATGTCTATATCGCGCAGCAAGAGAGTACACCTCTTTATAATTACAGATTGCAATGATAAGATCATCACGAGAATATCTTGATTCTCATGTGATCTAAATTGAGAATACACATTAACAATTTGATAACAATTTCCAAGGTTAGGACAAAGTTGTAACACCTTTTCCAAATTACAATAATTATCAATAGAAAATCCTAATTGTTTTAGTTGTGTTGTCCATAAACTTCTCCTTTGGCAGTCGAACTATCTTTTCACCAGATGCTTTCCAAATTGATGTTCATAACTAATTGAAGGAGGTCAACACGTACAAAATAGATATTCACGTGTAACAACAATGCTCAATGAGTCCTTGTCTTATTCTTGGCGAGGAAAAGCTAGAAAGTGTAATCCTACAATAGCATCTCAACAAACCACAAACCCTATAACAGCCTAGTTGTCAGTTTTACAAGAAAAATAGCCTAAAACAATAGTTCTCGTGCCAAATTACAAGTAGAATTGGACCATGAGAATGACATATAAAAAAGAGACATAATGAATTTGATAACGGTTGTTATAGTGGCATAATATGGTCTCAAGAATAAAAAAAGGTAAAGAAAAGGTAGGAAAATGAGTGCAAAAAGATGTCAATTTCACATCCCAATATCTCCCCCCCCCCCCACAAATTAAGTATTTTCATGTCCATATCTTCATGATT
The DNA here is from genome assembly GCA_000404065.3 of Pinus taeda. NCBI lineage: Eukaryota > Viridiplantae > Streptophyta > Pinopsida > Pinales > Pinaceae > Pinus > Pinus taeda. The sequence goes on from APFE030156302.1 coordinate 208,914, forward strand.
TCACGTCCCATCATCTCCATCCTTCTCTACTTCAATTGTTGGTTCTTGTGTAACAACATCATCCTCAACACGTTATTGTGGAACAACAGTTTATAATTCTTCATCTTGCTCTCCAATTTGAATTCCAACTAAAATAGTGCTTAGCCTTTCATAACTTGCTTCCTCCAGCACTTCATTACATCCATCACAAAATCTATCTGACATTACTTTTGCCACTTCTGCCAAGGTTTCTAATCCGATTTGTTTACCAGACTGAAGCTTCCCTTCAACCATGGTAAGTTGTTTCCTTAAATTCTAATTTTCCTCCTTCAATTTATTAATTTGTTGAATAAGGAGGTCAGTTTCAAACTTACCTGGTAAAGAGACATCTTCTTGTTCCTTTTTGAGCTCCTTCTCTTTTTGTTGTTCCTCACATTCCTTTGATTCAGGTGAAGCAACATGAAATTCAGGTGTCAGTGTATGTTCTTTTACAAATTCTTCTTCTTTCTCTTCATTTTATTGTCCCACGGGC
>APFE030156302.1:210901-265461 GCA_000404065.3 Pinus taeda
ACGGGCTACTTTTATTTTCTTGTATCGGTACATTCCTCAAATATTGGGGTAGTTTATGGTGTAGAAATTACCCGCATTCTCTTCTTGGGATTCTTTCCACCCAATCGCTTCTTCAACTTCCTCTTTTTCACTACAATTTGTACACGAGTATATTTTTCAAATGCTTTCTTAGATTCCCTGACCATTTCTATTTTAGGAACCCTTGCTTCAACTAATGTTATTCCAGGTGCTCTATTTAGTAGTCTCTTCCCTAGGCCTTTCTTCCTCAATAGGGAATCCATGATAACTATCCTCAAATTGTCCACTGGATATATCCACAGGTTCTTTAGTGCATGCTATTTTTCCTTCAACGGATGTACCAGAAGACATTCTTCTGGAACTCTATCACTTATGGTTTTCGGAAAGGGGTCTAGGAGGTGTAATTTCTCTTCTTTGTCTAGGAAGTATAGCTTCTCCAATTTATCTGGGTGGTGTAACTTCTCTATCTTCTAGAGCTATTTCAGCACTTACCTCTTTCTCTTCACTTTTTGTCTTTTTTAATTTCCTCTTTTTCACCATAGTTTGTATAGGAGTAAATTTTTTAGATACTTCCTTAGTTTCTTAGGCTTTTTTTTCAAGAACCCCTGCTTTAGCTGACGTTATTCCAGGTGCCTCCGTTTTAGTAGTCTCTACTTCAGGCCCTTCTTCCTTGATAGGGGACCCATGATAACTATCCTCAAATCATCCATTGGATGTATCCACAGGTTCTTTAGTGCATTCTATTTTTCCTTCATGAGATGCACCAACATGCATTCTTATAGAACACCATCTCTTATTGTTTTTTTGATGGGGTCTAGGAGATGTAACCACTCTTTTTTGTCTAGGAAGTGTCACTACTCTACTTTGTCTGGGAGGTGTAACTGCTTTAAATTTTGGTGTTGTTTTGGCACTTACTCTTGTTCTTCACTTTCTTGCTTATTAAATTTTCTCTTTTTCACCATAGTTTGTACAGGAGTATATTTTTCAGATACTTCTTTAGATTCCCCATGAATTTTTGTTTTAGGAACCCCTGCTTTAACTGACGCTATTCCAAGTGCCCCTTTTTCAACAGTATCTACCTCAGGGCCTTCTTCCTCAATAGGGAATTCATGATAACTATCCTTAGTTTGTCTACCATATATATCCACAGGTTCTTTAGTGAATGTTCTTTTTCTTTCAACGAATGTACTAGCATACATTCTTATGGAACTTTGTTTCTTATTGTTTCTACAATGAGGTTTAGAAGGTGTAACCACTCTTCTTTGTCTAGGAAGTGTAGGTGCTCTACTTTGTCTGGGAGGTGTAATTGCTCTATCTTTTGATGTTGTTTCAGCACTTACCTCTTGTTCTTGACTTTCACTTTCCTTTGTTTTAGTGGTTGGTGCATGTAACTTCGCCAATAAACCAGTCCATATGCTTCCCTGTTATTGTGGTCAATGAATTATGATTAACTTAATGAGTGCATGGTTTGTTAAGAAACTCTTTGGATGTTTTTCTACAAACACTTCCTCTACCATATGTTGTAAAGATTTTAATAAATAATAAGGAAAATTTATCAATTGTCCATTACGAAGATGTGTCAATAAATTAAAATGATAATTGAATACTATCCCAAAGTGTCCCTCACAAGTAATGAACTTGTGAATAAAGAAAGCCACATCATCTTAAGGATGAGGAAGGGATGTTCTACCAATACCTATCCCGTTGCTCCTAACTTCCTCTCCTCGTTATAAAAATGTTTCCCTAGCTGTTGCAACTATTATTTTCCTAGAAAACCATTGAGCCCCTATCCGAGGTAAACTTGTCACCTTGGCAATAATGTCATCTGTAACAAAATTTTTGAATCCTCTAACCTCTAATAGTTTCTCTTGTAGAGATTGTGTGAATTCCATAGCAATTGTTTCGTTGAAACCTTGTAGCTTCGCAAAGTAGACTAACCACCTTACATTCTAAATATTTCTAGGGCTTCTAGATGGTGTAGCAACATATCAATGGATTTTGGATCATGATGGACTATAGCTTCTCCTAGGCTACTTCAGAGACTGTTACTACTCAGAACTGCTTAAAGACTGTTACAGGGTGACACTTATTCATTACAAACTCTTGGGTGGAGAATACCAATCGAATGAAATTGGGACATCAGTAAGGAATAATTAAGGTTACCATTTCAATGAATTCATGCTTCCAATGATAAATAAAAACTACTATGAATGATTTCCAAGTAGTCGCATTGATTTTCACCAATGGGAGTAGAACTAAGGGCGACAATGGTAATTATTGATTTAGATACATGTATTGTGTTTTCCAAATGGTAATTACCAAATTTGGATTACCATACACTCCTCCCCCCCAATTTAATTACAAAATACATCCCTGACATGTGTAACAGAAAAATTCATATCCAATTCCATAACGAGGAGAAAATTATGATATTACAAAGGAAGCTACAAAGGATGTTATAAAATAAGCTAAAATGGACGCTAAAAACAATGCCATAACTAGGAGCTAAAAAGGGTGTTACATAGGAAGTTATATACAGAGCTACATCAGGAGTTAAAGACGATGCTAAACTAGGTGATACAGAAGACATTAAAATTCGATGATAAATAACATCGACTATATGTGATCAATGTAAAAAGCACCAAAATTAGCACCATCTTGATAAATAGCACTGATTTTTTCAAAATGGGGGACAAAAATACACTAAAACGATCAATGGGAGAAAAAGAGGGAGCTAAAGAGGAAGTTAATCACATGGATTTGTTGTAGTGTCATAAAACTTAAACACTCGGATGCCATGTGGAAGTTGTATAAAAATGGTGAAAAGAAGTATTGAAGGGTAGAGTATTTTGGTTTAATTTGAATTATGTATGGATCTTCTAACCAAGTGAATATTGGAAATTAGGAAATCATCCATTTCTCTAGTCCCAATATCATTTTCACTTATCTTTAGATTTATATTGTTACTAAATCTCTTGCAATATTAAAAGTCCATGTCCTTGTAGGCCAGTTAAATAGAGAACAATGATATGATAGTCCAGATGCAAGATTTAACAAGACTTTTGACACCCCTATTAGCATATATATAGACCTTGAAGCTCAAAATAATTTTAAAATACATATGGTGGTAAAAATATCTAACTTTCCTTTGATTAAAAGAATATTCAAAAGGTAGAATTATCTTTATGAATTGAGCAAAAAAATGAAATAATCAACTAAATAATGTCATTTGGAAATAGTGAATGTACAAATTAAATGGATTCTAAATATTTATTCCCTAGGCACATATAATGTAGTACTTGGAATTGTTTGTTGGAAAGGCACCACTCCTTAGTCGATTTCATCATATACCTAATCCTTGGGATTATGCAATGGTAAATATTATTGTAAATATTTAATCTATGATAAAATGGAGAGCCATAGGTGAATAGGAACAACTATTTGACCTATGCGAATATGAAACCAAAATTCATTTGTTTGTTTGTGTGTGTGTCCCTGTGTATATAATACAAAATTTTGATGTGTGGATTTATTCAATTCCATTATTGTCAATGTTATTAGAGCTTGGTGTCTTTTTTTGATAATTTTGTGATATATGGAGCTTCTTTGTTTTTATGTCATACAATATAAATGCATCAATTATTCATCTTCTCCTATTCCTATATAATATTCCTTTAAATATATGTTTTTGCATTGAGATTTAGCATAGAGAAGCTCTAAAACACCTCCAGGCGTCTAGTAAATACTAATTTGTTGTGCCAGTGGTTGGAAAGAAGATCTATTTCATTCTCTAGTGTAAGTTTTCAATATATTGGGTGTTACTTATCTCTCCCTAGGATTTTTTCCAATCATTTCCATGGATGTTAATTTTAGAGTGATTTTCTCACCCCTAAGGTTGGTCAGACATTGGTAGACCAATCTATCATTGAACATTTTCCCCAATATTGAAAAGTTTTCAAAGAAGAATTCCATTCATTTGTAGGGAATTTTGTTTCTAGAACCAAATAGAGAATGAAGGAAATTGGAATTGATTCTCCCTTCATGGAAATCGTATTACAAACACCACTTTACATGTTCTAAAACTCTTTGAAATAGTATGGTTCTCCACTTGTAACCATCCATTTCAAATATTTCCAAACTCTTCAACCTGGTGGCATTAATATCTAGGCCCAAATTTGTAAGTGTTTTCAAGCAGAAGTTTGTGGGGTAGATTAGGGAAATGGTGTTAACAATAATGAAGCCTTAATAATTCAAGTAGTAGTCACAATTACTAGTCACTTGGATTCCATGTGGAAGCTCTCTAAAGATGGTGAAAAGAAGCATTAAGGGGTAGAGTATTTTGGTTTCATTTGAATTATGTATAGATATTCTAACCAAGTGAATATCAGAAATTGAGAAAACATCCATTTCTCTAGTCCCAATATCATTTTCACTTATATTTGGATTTGTACTACTATTAAATCTCTTGTAATATTCAAACACCATGTCCTTGTAGCTAGTTAAAGAGATAACAATGAATTGATTGTCCAAATGGAAGGTTCAATTTGGGAAAAACTTGATTATGGTGAAATATCTTAATTTCATCCATTTTCATACCATACAGCTATTGGAATGCCTCAATTTCCACTATATCCTTACATTAATGGTGGCTAGTTGTATGAATGTTGAGAATATTCCTTATGGTTTCAAGATAGTCTCTAGATATATTTAATTCTATATCTCATTTTCTTCCTGTTGACGGTGCTAAATATTCCACCAACAATAGCCGATCTCCCTGGTATAAAGTCCCAATTAGACTCTACACCATTTGGAGTGGGAATCCCATCTAGAATTTCATTACGACCGCCATTTTTCTCGACTTATGACATGCCTTGGCAAAAATCAACGACATAGAAGAGAACACTATCACTTTTAAGACAAGCAAGTAATGTTAGCTTGGTGAAATGCGAAAGTATAACATGCATAAAATACTTCCACAAATAAAATAAATAACACGAGCCTTTATAAGAACAATTATAACACTACTAACACTACTCTAATAAATACACATCTAGGGAAAGAATTGTTAATTGATTGGAAAATAGTTTTAGATCAAACATGATCATGAAATCATAAAGACATACAATTTCAATTGAGATTTGTATTAAATACAACAAGATAGTTTGTTACCTTCAACACATGTGAATACAAACACATACCACAACCATTACAAGAGAAGTTTTATAATGTGTTTTGATATATGTGTGAAAAATATGTCCAGCTCAAAGAGATTTTGATGATTATGTAGAAGTACCAAGATGCAAAATTACGAAGACACTTCACTCGATCCAATAGTGGGACATGGAAGCCACTACTTACTTCTCAAAAGAACAACAATCTCTCTCTCATAAGCCTACAAGAAAAGGAAAGGCTAAAAGGTCCTTTTGCTTGAGCTATGAGGGTCTATATATAAGAAGTGAGGTGACCCTTGAACTCCCCTTATGACTCTTTAACTTCCATGTGACCTTTGGAGTTCCTCATGACTTATTGACTTCTACATGTCTTTTCATTTCTTTCTATTTTTTAATTACAAAATTTATCCTTTTACAAAATTGTGGCTAAAATGCCCCTAGGGGTGCTGCATGTTGGCCAACGAACGTACTATTAAGGCATTCATGTCATTATGTAGGTCACAGGTTCAAACCTCATCTTACCCGTTCATTATGCTTGGGGGCAGTGTAGTTGCACCTAGAGGTTATAGTGGAAGCCATCGGGGATCAAACCCGTGTCACATGAGTACGAGAGCCGACGCGTTGCTAATTTCACCAGTCAAAAAAAATTGTGGCCAAAATCATGAAAATAAAATAAAACATATTTATGTGAAAATTTGAGTAATTTGTAATTTTGGCACTGTGAAATTGAGCTATTTGTAATGTACTCATACCAAGCCTTGTATGTTGTTGATATATCTTTCATATTTTGTGATAGCTCTCGCTCATACCTTATTCTACCCTCTAAAGCATCTGGAAATATTGTCTTCGAGACCACTTTGTATACTGCTCCAGAGCATAGTTAGGTTAGTGTGTAACTTGACAGGTCCGAAATATATTAAATAATAGTCTCCTTGGTTACTTCCAAGTCTTATTGAGTAGCCACATGTCTTATAAATTCTAGGGAACCCTTTACCTCTCTCTTGACAACTTCTCTCTGCTTCAACTCTCTAGATATACCAACTAAAGGTATCTTGCGCACTCGGACCAAAGCCTCCAATATGACATGAAATTTCATGTAGGCCTAGGGTATTGCGATTCCTCTAACTCCTTAAGTTCCTCAAGTATTGCATATTGCAAGCCTTCTCTACTGGAACTTACAAAAGTCACACTCTGATGCTCAATAAGGAGTTGTTCATTTTGTTGTCTTCCATCGGCTAAATATTTCTTCAATCTATCAACTTTGACAATGATATAATCAATATTTATCTTTGTAGTCACTGCGAAAGCCTTTCCTACTGAATTTATGGATTTTGAGTTTGTTCTCGTATTTGCAACAATATCCTTCTTGAGATTTATTGAAATTGGATGTTCTGGCTCATTCGGGAAGTATTTCCTCCTACCTTGAGTGATTTTATGCTTGAATAATTGAACATGAAATTAGATACATCCAATATTATGTCTTCTCCTCGCAGTGGGATACCCATTTTTTTGAGAGGAATATGCCCACCTATGAAAGGAGTTGGAGGTTGGATGTTTAGAGCAGCTACAATAGCCTCAACTTCCTTTGATCCATTCTCCTTTTCTTTCTCATCATCTAGCACTTGGGTTATTAACTCTTCTTCCAATTTCTCGGGCATTTCTTCTTCCTCTTTCTTTTTCTTCTTCTCTTCTTCAAGTTGTATCCTTCTATGTTCTTCATCCTCGTTCTACTTCTTCAAGGCTTCCTCTTATTTCTTTTTTCTCATTTCTCATTTTTCCTCAGTGTGGCCTCTTGCTTGTGTTTTTATTGTTCCTCTGTATGTCTCTCTTGTTCTTCTTATTTATTCTTTTGAGCTTCTTTGTGTTCTTTCTTCTTATTTTCCTCTTTAACTGCCTTCTTATCATATTTATTAGTTTTAATATTTTTACTTATTTCTTGTGCAACTTCCTATTTTTGTTTTCTCTTTAGTTCAACACTATCTTGAATGTCCATTTTATCTTAGTCTCCTCCTTTTGGATCACCTGGAACATTTGCTAGGTTTGAAAGACCTCCTTCTCTATCGATTCCAATTGCTCTGGAGGCATTGTAATGGTTCTTGATTTTATCCTCCTCGTTTTAGGAGATCGAGGCATATGGCCATGTATATATTAGCTTTTCACAACGTTACGCAACTATGCCTCTAAGACCATACCAGTGATATCCTACCTCAGAACCTGAGGCAATCCAGTTCTGAAATTTCTTCTTTTGCTACCTTCAAGTTCTTGAGGTTGTATAATCCTATATGTAACAAGAATATTGGCCATGGAGGTTTTTTTTGTTAGATTTTAAGCTTCTGTGGTAGTTTTTTGGAGTAGCATGATCTGAATTATCCACAGTATTATGTTCATTCTGTCAACATTTCGAACCCCAAAGGGCAAAAGTGCATTACAAAAGCAAAGAATGTGGTAGAAGGCGAGAAATCATAATTCTACATGTCTTCATATTTTCTATATGATATATGCATGAAGAATGAATTCCCAGGGTTGGAATGGAAATGGACTTATGCTAAAGAGCCATTGTCGGTGCATATTGCAAGATACCATGGGAAACAATTTATAGGGGAGTATATGAAAATATAAATGAAATCTTTATCTCAATATTATATCATATTTGGTTTGGCAGAGAAGCACCATGCACGATAGATAAGGCAACAGAATCTCTATCAGACATCGCGTATTGGTTTGTGTTGCCTTAGGGAACATTTATCATAGCCTTCAAATCATACAAAGAGGATTCTACAAAGAGAATTCTAAGGTACTCAAAAGGAACTCAATACTTTGAGTTCAAATACTCTAAGGTGGATACTTTAGACAAGTTGGAAATAAAGACTTAAACTTTGATGGGGATAATAAAAGTGAAGTGACTACTTCAATATACTTCATGAGTCTTGCATCAACAACTACCTCTTGGAGATCATGCAAATAAGTTACTCTATTAAATTTTACTATAGAGGTAGAATATGTGGTTTCCACAAAGGAAACAAATCAGATTATGTCGCTTAAGAAGATACTCTATGATTATGACGAGGAAAAAGTAAATGCTACTCCTTTTTTCATTGACAACACTTTCACAATAAAGTTGACCAAGAATATTAGATTCCATGATTAAACCGAGCACATAAACCATTAGGGAAAAATTAATGTCTAAAATGGGACTTCTAAGGAAAATAATAAAATAATAGTTAGCATACTAAAATAAGAGATGATTTTCAAAGGGAAGGAAAGGAAACTAAATTTTTAATCATATTTTTGACTTATCTCCTTATAGGTTCCCTCAAGTTTCAAATATGAGCATCATTGGATGTAGAATTAAATTTTGGATCCAATGAGTACCCACTCTACATAATCTTGATAGATCAATGATGAGATAGGTTACTCTTAATAAACTTTTCCTACTCTTGATACACACATTTTTCATGTATTTTATATTTTATTTCACTATGGATCTCTCAAGAGTATGGAGAGTGGGTAATCATTAGGTGCAGAATTTAGTTTTGCATCCATGAGTCCTTACACATGAAATTTTAGTGGATCTATAAGGGTATAAGTTGAAAATATGATTAAAAAATGTAATTCTCTTCCTTTCCCTCCAAAAATATTTACCCTTATGGTTGACATCATCATCTTGAATCCTATTCATTCTTTTAAAGTTGGTTTTATTCGTAATTTTTTTTGTTTTGAGGCCCATTTTTAATCTCAAAATCCCATTAATCACAAAGTACCATTTGATTTTACATCATGTAAAGTGAATATCATTCAACTAATAAATTGTTTCACAAGTGGTAAAATTGCAAACATTTTCACCAAAGTACTTGGAAGAGAAAATTTTGAAAAGTTCAAAAAGTTTCTTGGACTTACAAACACCCCTTTAGATTAATGGGGAGAATGTCAAATACCTAATCCTTGGGATGATGGCATTGTAAATATTTAATCTAGGAGAAAATGAAGAGTCATAGGTGATTAGGAACAACTATTTGACCTATAAGAAGATGAAACCAAATGTAATATATTTGTATATATATTTGCCTTACTTTAATACAAAATTTTGATGCATGTAGTTATTCAATACTCAACCTATTAGATTGTAGGGAAAGGAGATTGACACATATAAATTATCTTAGAATATTAATGATTTTATAAGGATTGGTGAAATTAATGTGTGTCACATAAATTATTGTAATGTAATTAAATCATATCCTTAAGAAATAATATAATTTTTAAGTTGTGAAAGCGAAAGACTTGAAGATGAAGAGGATGGTGGAAAAACTCTAGAAATGGATTCCTTCTACAAAAGGACCTTAACTCTACTATTAAGTTAACACCTACGATGGATCTAATGTCTAAGGATATTTTCATTAAGACTACAATATAATGGAATCGAATATACAACATAAACCATTATTGTATGTGTTGATAATGCTTAGTGTTGTAACACCGTCCGAAGCACCCAATTAAGGGACATTACCATTAAAATTTGACTTCCTTGCCACTTTTGTTCAAGAAGCTGACTTGCTCAAGAATTGATGAAGTTCATGTTACCCACCACCAGTGGGTGATACCCATAGGATATTTTTTCCTCCTAGATTTTCTTTAGTCGACAACCAACAACCCCTTGCAGCCACCAGAGATCTCGATGTTCCATCATCTTTGCCACCTGATATAACCATTATATGCTTTCGCCTATATGTTATGATCGTATGTTTGAAGGTGGGCCTTCCAACCCCTAAGGTATGGCTTTCACTATGTAGTTGGGTATTTTTTTCTTACTCATCATGAACACTTTTGGGCATGGATTAGTGTGGGTATTTGACAGAAAGAATGGGCTTGGTCTGTAATCTAGTCCCCTTGTCCAACTTGGTGGTTAAGCTTGTATCCTAGTCCTATGGGGTGCCCTCTACTTGCTACTAGATTTAGGAGTGTCACTACATGGGAAACTCCAATTTTAGTTGTGTGGTCCCACTTCCTAACACCACATACATCACTCCCCTCCACTCATTACAAACCCTTTTAACATATATCCCATCTGAGTCCACATTTTTCCATTAGGTCCACAAGGATTTAGCCTCCCCATCCCCTTGTCCACACTTTAATTCGGGCCTTTAATGATGCCTCGGAGGTTGATGCAACTAAAAATAAATAAAAATCATAATTTGGCCACTATGAATAGGAAATGTAACATAAAATGCAAAAGATGGTTGGGACATACAAATTTAGTATGTGGGAAAAAACCAACATGAGCTCTACCCCCTATCATTATGCCCATCAACCTATCTCGCAGTGCCCCTATAGTGGCCCCCCATTGCATCTTTAAGGGACCCATGATTGTCACAACCCCTGGTGGGCAATGAAATGCCGAACCTTAAAGGGGTTATTCACTATTATTTCATTCACATCATGCTCTCATCCCTTGGAGCCCTGAGAATTTATAAAAGAAAGATCAATAAAAGGAAAAAAGGCATACAAAGAAGGGTGGAAAAAAAAGTTCGGGGTAAATCATGTACCACGATTTCTCCCTCCTACATATATACACCCAATTGTGGGCTTCCCTCATCATAACTACCCTTGTACCATGGCATGTGACTTAGAGCCTTCCCTTGATGCCTCACTTCGTTCCATAATTATATCACATGACACCTGCCATATGGCGGATGTACCATGGACCTATCACTCCCCTAGAGGTTTAGACCACCTAATAGGGTCCTTGATTAACCTCCTTCTTGAACTTGGAGATGCCTGTACACTCTAAAGCTCGTTATGAAAGGGCATGCCACTATGAAGTGCCCACCTGGTTCCATGATTTGTAAGCTCATTTGTTTAATGAATTGTTGTACTGGAATGTGAGAGCACATTGGATCTTATACAAGATTACAGGTGGGTCTTCATCTTGGGGTTTGGTCTCCCTATACAAGTTCCAAGCCCTCTCGGTGGTCATATTGGCATTTGTAGGGTGTCTGTTGAGAGCCATGGCCCTCCACTATAGCAGAAAATAGATATCCATGCCATGGGATCCTTCAACACCATTCATTACTCTTTTGTGTCTTATTCATTTGATGATGATGAGCCACCTAGACCACCTTCCCCAGCCGGCTACACACTTGCACCACACATTAGGCATTAGATCTAGGGCCCAGATGGCATTTTATCTCACCATGGGAGACAAAGGAGTGCTTGCATCACTCCATCCCTTGCAAATGGGATACATGATTGTTTGATTCAGTCGGAGACCCGTGAGGATGCTTTTTGTGCCACCACAACCACTTGGGAGAACCACAGGTCATTTTCTTGGAGATCAAGGGGCCACCCCCTTCATCATTATTATTAGAACCCTCCTATTCATTATGGCACATGAGGTACTTCACTAGGCCTTACCCACCGTCCTAGCTATTGTATTATCATTTTGGCCTTTTTGAGAGGCTTATTTTTTTATATTATGGAGCTATTTGGTTGGCTTGTCACCAATTAGAGTCTTATTTTGCACATTAGAGTCATTTTAGGGGTTTGTTAGGCAAGTTTGACCAATTTTAATTGTTAGAGGCTCATATAAATATAAGTGAGGCCTCATTTGTATCTCATCATCACTTGGATTTGGAACTTGTCTCTAAAAGAGAACTTAGACCTGTAATTTGGATTAATTTTTGAGCTTTTAAATGAACTTTGATGTTTGGATTTACTTCACACTTCTCCTTGGAGCTTCTTTTTTCATGTTGGATGGATGTATATACTCTTTCTTTGCTTTGTAAGTGCTTTATAGTGCTTATTTATGTCATAATAAATGTCTAATGCATGGAAATTTTCCCTTGTTATGGTTGGATATGCCCTAATCAATGCGAAGTTTCTTGGAGCATTGAAAATTGATTAAGGTTTTGCATATGTTACTCATTTGACAGAGTTTGAGTGAATTTTCCTAGGGTATTAATTGTATAATTAAATCCTTGAAACTCCATCTACACATTGTATTGGAAGTATAAATTCTTGAAGGTTTTTATTAGCTATATTCTATTAGGATAGAAATTTCCCTCAAGGTCTCCTTGAAGCATCAAAGTTTCCTTAGTCAAGGTCATTTGCCTCCATTTCTCCCAAAAGCAAGGCACTAATCCATAATCCATTGTTGATCACCCTTAAAACCTTTTCTTTATCTTTTATTTAATTTTCCCTAATGCTAGATGACCTAAATGGGGCATAAAACTAGTTTTTTTAGAGCCATCCATTTGAGGTGTGAGTTGATGGAGTACTACATTGATGCCTCCTCTTCTAGCCCTCCAATTTTGAAGGTGATCCCCCAGTTGGTTTTGGAGAAACATCAAGCCCTAGCCCCAAAACTATTTTGGTCTAGGTCTCCTTAGGTTAGTGGGATTTAAAGGGGCCTATTGTGCTTGAAAACTCGAAGGAAGTTCACTTACTATTGATCCCTTCTTCTCCCTTGTTTAACCTACATACTTAGTTGAAGATTTACCCAAAACCCTAGGACTTGCTTGGGTCCCCTTGGGCTTCTTTGTGGTCCCATACCTCAATCATTTATTATCTCATAAGTCCACTTAGAAGCCATGTTTATAAGAATGTCTTAGGTCTAGGTCATTCTTTATTTGAGGAACATATTTGATCCCTAGGTCTAAGTCTCCTCTAGGACTTTCTTAGAGAACCCCTTACCTTACCCCAAAGGCAAGAAAGCCTATTATTTGAGTCTCTCTTGTGAATAGGCCTTAGAAATCACTATACATCCTATCATTGACCTATTTTTCCTTGTGATTTCCTTCATACCGTGACTACTCCCATCGATGAAATTCCGTAAATAGCAAGGGACATTGACTAAGGTGACAATGGGTCCTTATCCCATTGTTGCCACTTGGTCTAGTAGTATCCCCTTCAGAACCCCTCCTAGGACCTCTGCTAGATTGAGTGGTAACAGGTCACATGCCATCAATTAAATATGTAGGTATGTTATCCTTCAACCAGTTTGTTGACCACCAACCGCCCCATCGACTATGTATTCATATCTCTAGTTCATTGATTGCACCATCAATTGTATAAATGAGTTTACAATACATCAACTATATAAGATAAAATATTGTACTAATGTACAATAATCAAGCCCACTAAGTTATAATACTCATTGACATCATTTTAATTAACCTATATCATATTCTAGTCATTTCAACCAACTTTATTCACAACGTTGCACTTATAGACCTTAATAACTTTATTCCCACGTGTCTAATGCATTTACATGATTTGAAATAAAAATTATGACTAGAACAATTATATAAAAATGCATAAAGTTCACATAAGTGCATACAATGACATTTACCCATCAAAGGAACAAAACATTCAATACATATAAAGCATAAATTACTTAGTTATTTTTTATAAGATACAAATTAGCTATAGACCTTAGATGGTCCACCTAATCATAGATTTCACTTCTCTAATAATATTAGTAGTGGGTCACCCTTGAGTTGTGGCTATGACTCCACTATGGATAAGGCTCACATATATCTAACTAAAATAATACATATAGCACCAAACAAGTACTAGGTTGGGTACCAACTTGTAGCCTTCTTAATTATAGCCTTGCATCCCCTGGCCTACATAACCCAATGTAATTCACCACTTCTTTACCTTTCAAACTAATTAGATTGTGCCACTACTCTTCTTGGGCTTCTGACATAAAGCAACCAAGAAATCTTAGAGTATTATAGCTTTGAGAGTTATAGTTTCCCTTAAGAGTCTTCTAGGAACCCCTCAAGCCTCACACTAAGCAAATCTACCCAACTAATTCCACCTCCAAGATCCAACCTTCCCCAAGATGAGAAATGATAATTGGCCACAAAGTTCCACCAAGGAATTTAACACAACTTTACAAGTTTAGGATTAATGGTTGTCTAAGCTCACTTCTCTCAATCATGACCCACAATTAACCAATAGTGAACCAACAACAAACTAGCAAGGTACTTGGGAGGAATGATGGTCAAATGATCATATAATGAATGAGAGAATATTGGGGAACAAGAATTGTGTATGCATGTGACATTTATACCAAATGTCACATGAAGAAATCGTCCCCACCACTTGGGAACTCATGTAGACCACTTCTCCTTTGCCTTTTTTGGATTTAGTCTTATGACATGTTTCCATAACTTTAGGACATGTTCATAAAGTCATATATAGAATAATATATAATTTCAATGGATTAGGAACCATGCCATGGTTTCAACCCCTCACCTTTACCTCTTCTGGAGTCCTAGCCCCCCGTCTCTAATTTCTAACTCGACTTGCAATTGTTTTGTACTTTATTAACAAGAGTGTGTTTTACATATTACATTGTTAGGCTCATTTTCCTTAACCACATAGGAACTCTAGCCTTACAACATGTAAACATAGGCGCACTAGCCCCAAAATGAATATACACACATGGGCAAACATACACAACACAACCTCACTCACTAGTTTGATAAAAATATGTGAAAATACAACATAGGGGTGATCATGAGGGCATTACAGGTTTAATATAATGGGGAGGATTGATGTTGTTTCTAAGAAACGTGACACAATGAAACTATGCATTGAATATCAACAACTTCACAATGTAATAATAAAGAATAACTGCCTGTTATCGAGGACAATGATTTTTTTGATCAACCTAGAGAGGAAAAAGTGTTTTGTAAAATAGACTTGAAATAAATATATCATTAACTACAAATAAAAGGAAATAAATACATAGAAGACCACTTTTGGTGCTATATATGGGCACTTCAAAGTTGTTGAGATACTCTTGAAATTGTTAAATCCATTTAAAGGTTTTATGCATTTTATAAATGATGTGTTTAAAAAGTATATAGAAAATATTGTATTTGTATTTTTGAATGATATTCTTATATTTGCTAAGAAGGAATATGAGCATCATTTTACACTGAATAATGTTTAAGGAACCAAAATTATAAGCAAAGTTATCACAATATTCAGTTAACAAAACTAAAGTTTAGAGAATTGGACTCATTATATCTAAAGAAAGGATATCAATAGTCATAATGAAATACCAACAATTATAATAGAGAATAAGAGTTTCATAGACCTAGGAAGTTATTACCATGAGATTCTAAAATATTTTTCAAGATAACTAATTTAATCACATATCTACAAATATCAATAGTCATAATGAAATACCTAATACCAACCATTATAATAGAGGATGTGAGTTTCATAGACCTAGGAAGTTATTACCATGGGATTCTAAAATATTTTTCAAGATAACTAATTTAATCAGATATCTACAAAGAAGGTGAGAAGTTTAAATGGATTGAAAAATACATAAAAGTATCAAAGAGATTTAAAGAATTATTAATGGTTACTCTTATTCTCAACCACTTGATTTAGTTGGAGATTGCAAACTATGCACCATTGTTCATCAGAAGGATTGGGTGGCGTATTAAAAAAAAAAAGTTATGAGTCAAGATAACTAAATAAAAATAAATAAATAAATTCCCAATTCATGACCTAGGCTTGGCCATAGTGGTTAAAGCTTTAAAAAATAGCATCAATTTCTATTAAAACAAAACTTTAATCTTACAATAAAACATCAAAAAATATAGGATATGTTTACATGAGCTTACTTAAATGTCATAGAGAATAAATGGATGACACTTTTTAGTATTGATATAATGTATGTAAAACTGTGAACGAATTGCATCTCCACGATGAAATGGCAGCTCAGTGGAATGCTATGGTATCCTCGCTGCGGGCTCACGGCATATATCACTTTGCGGATAAAGACTTCCTCATATGGAAGGGACTGGGTGGCTCCTCGGCAATCCATGTTAAGCATATATATCTACAATTTCTAATCTCTGATGCAGGTAATACAGGAGACATCTTTCCTTCAACCTTTTGGAAATCGGGATGCCCCAGAAAGATCATAATCTTTGCATGGCTGGTGTTTCATAATAGGAATCTCACTTGGGATAATTTGCAAAAATTAAATTGGCATGGGCCTGCCATTTGCCTTCTCTACAAAAATAACACTGAGAACAACACACATCTATTTCTCACTTGTCCACAAGTGCAGCCTATCTGGCAGAATCTTGCTGCTCACTATGGTTTCACTCACAGCTCCTTCCCATCCATTCCTGAAGCATTTAAAGGATGGAGTTATGAACAAATAATGGCGGGCCATCCCATTATTGACCATTTGGGCCATTTGGAAATGGAGAAATGGTATGATCTTCAGTTCAAACAAGGAATCTCACTCTTCTCTTGTTGTACAGCGCCCTTGATTTGTCAGGGCAAAACAGGATCTGGAAAGGAAGAAGCCTAATGGCATCGGTGACCCTGGCTACTCCATGTGCCTATTTCGACGGAGCTACATAACATGGGATGTGCGCTTGTGGTGTATACATCATTCCAGCAGATGGTCAATGTTTTGAAATTCATTGGAATGCTAGACCAGGGTCCAACAAGAGAGCTGAGGCGGTGGCATTAGCTGGTCTTCTTTCCTTTTATATCTTTCTTGACATATCGAATCTGCAAATCTATGGAGACTCGAAAGTTATAACTGATCATGTCTTGTCAAAACACAACATAAAAAACATTCATCTTACTGGATGACTGGACAGGATTGCAGCTTGATGGAATACCAAGAGGGACTATACTATTTCACATATTGATAGGAACAAAAACAAAAAAGTTGATGCTTTATCCAAAATGGGCCTAACTTCACCCCAAGGTGTTTGGAGGATGCAGGTCACAATGGACAGCAACAGCTTCCAGATCTAGGATTTTTGTCTTCCGAGTACATAATTCTCTATCAATGGGAAAATATCTGGTATGTTTTTTACTTTCCCACACTTTGGCCTATTTCACTGCGAAGGTTTGCACACATATATTTTTTTGCCATGGAAATCCTTTTTCTCTCTATATCTGTTGAACATATGAATCTATCTCCTACACAATCTTTTTGTAGCTCAATAGGAAATATATCTCATGTTTTTTTAACCTCAAAATGTGGCTTGGTCCACACATCTGCCTCTGCTATTGGCATTATCAATCGATACATGTATGTTAATATAATCCACTATCATGAATATAATACAAATATATAGCTTTTTTCGTGCTGAAAAAGCAAAATGGAACTAATACCTTGAACATTTAACAAAATGTATTCTATGAATATAGCTCAAAGAAATTTAAGGAAGAAAATTTTGGAACATTTACAATTGAATCATTGATATAAAGAAAAGAGAATGTTAATTCAAATGGAAGTAGATGGTGACTAAATTGACAGTTATGTTTTGATGAAGACAGGTAACTAAAATTTCATATTATATTTATTTATTATGGAATAAACAACAAACAAAATATAAATAAAAAGACAATACTATATCAAATGCATCCCTGGCATTAAGACTATGACAACAAACATGAAAAAGTTATTTTATTTGATTGGCCAAGGAAAAAAGGGAATAACAAACTTTGCACCAGTTTGTTTGGAGTGCCAAAGAGTTAACATGGAATATAGACATGTAATGGCATGATTGTAATCTAATGATATTATGGAGGAAAGATAGTAGCCATGTCGATATATTTTATCATTACATTACTTTATGTCAATATTCAAACATGATTGCACAATGGTAGTACTTGATAAGTTGATGATGGCAGTATTAGACAGGCTAATTAAAGTTACATTTTGTTAACAAAGGTTTAAAAATATGTACGTCAAGAATATTAACAAATTATATAGAATATTTAAAAATATATATTTTTTAATTTGATCCGATTCACTTTGATGTTAAAAAATAAATTTGATAAGTTGATGATGGCAGTATTAGATAAGCTTATTAAAGTTACAATTTTTGTTCACAAAGGTTAAAAAATATGTATTTTTTTAAACGTGAAGAATATTAACAAATTATATATAGTATCTAAAAGAATCATTTTTAATTTGATCTAAACTCATTTTGATATTAAAAACTAAATTTTAATAAAGTATAAGGAATTAATTTGAATTTTAGTCCACCTTACCCATAAATGGATGCTCAAACAAAATGAATGAATTATTTTGTTTGAGTGAAGTATATTAATAAGGTACATTATGAATAAATAATAAAAGTGGGAAGACTACTTAACTTTGATAATATTTCTTTTATAACTATCATAAGCGACAGTTCAAAATAACCTCATCTGAGGTACTATATGGAAGGAAGTGTTCCGTAACAATTTACTATGATAATTTGGAGGTTAAAGTGGTGTCAAGGGAAGATATTTTGAAAACAATGCAAGAACACCTAGTGTTAATAGGACAGGGGTCGCAGGAGCAAACCACTAGACAAAAGAATTATGTAAACTTACATAGTGCTTGAAGAAATCATAATGTGCAGACATCAAATATATTAAAATTATATCATGCAAAAATCCAATCAAGTAAGGAAAAAGGAATAACACATTTTATTTTATTGTTGACCCTTCAATATCATTGGTTGAATTAACCCTATGTCGTATAAACATACCCTAACTCACTTTTTATCCAAGATTCATAATGTGTTTCACATTTATGCTCTGAGAAAATATGTGTAATATGCTTTACATGTTATTGATTGCTTGATTTTGTTAATATGGGATAGTGTGTGGTATAATTCACGTTGTGCAGGTGTTAGAAAGTAGAACCATTAGATATAGAATCATACTCTCTAGCAAGTTGAAGTTTAGTGCAACCTATTTGATAAAGTCGATGTAAAGTTGATGAGATAGTGTTATATGCCATTTTGTCACATCAACCCAATAGGCCTACAAACCAGATCAATCAACATTATAGAACACTTTGTCATAACCCCTTCACAAAGCCTTAAGCATCACTTCTCCACAAACTCTGAGTTTCTGGGAAAATTAGCTCAAAAAAATTGTTTTTAGCCTTAGTACACCTTGCTTGTTTAGCCACCTGCATTCAATGCATCTTGCATACATGTTAGCTAGCACTGATAAGCACTTGTTGCTCCCTTTTGTAGGTGCGTTGATTTTAGAAATTCAGGAATAAAATATATTTCTAAAGCTTCCTCTTCCAGCAGCTTCCAAGGTAGTTTTAATTATTTACGATGGATAAAGAGCTCAAATCCTATCTTGGAGACCTTATCTCTTATCCCTTGAGCTCATCCTCCCATATTAAGTGGATCTCAAGCCTAAACCAGTAATTAGATAAGAATTCCTAAACTACCACACTCCTCCTATAAATTTACTGCCTCCCATAAGGTTTGGGTTGGATTTTGGAGATTAATAGCGCCCTCGTGATGTTGCTTTGAACCTAAAGGAGTCATCACATTCATGCATTAGAGTTGGTGTTGAGGTGTGCTTTCTGAAAAGGAAGGACAAGTCAACTTGAGGAGACACATACAAGATCAACTTCTATTTATGGTTGTAAACTCTCTCCTATATTTATGAATACAAAGAGCATCTTGTTTTCCTATATTTGTTATGTTATGTTTGCACTCATCTATTTCAATGCCATGCTTATTCATTGAATACAGATTTTAGATTATGATAAGTGGATTGTGGTTCTTTGGCTTGTCTTAATCGTGTGTGCGGGTTATAATTATAGCACTTGGAGCTAGAGTTGGAACTTACAAGAAAGGAGGAAAGGAAGGCTTGCTCCACATTCCAGGTAGGCTTCTTTCCCATTTCCTAATTTCTCTAAGGGAAACTTGAATCTTTTTGTCTTATGTTGTTCTAGATCAAGCCACTAGATCTAGGGAATTCACCTTTGTCTGCAATTGTGAAAATTATGTATAACAAATTGGCGACCATATTAGGGATCGATTCTTCCCTTATTGGTTTCATTGATATTAGCATCTTTTTCACCTCTTAAAGTGACCTTAATTGACTCACTTAAACATTGATTGACCTTAGTAAAACACCATTTTGAGCTTCGTTTGGTTTTTATGTTGTGTTTTGATTGCCTCAACACACTCTTTGTTCTAAGACAGAGAGCTTCAACACACTTGTCCCTTTTTTGTGCTGCTACAATGCACTTGTGTCTTTTTTTCACCTGCAATGATCCTGTAGGATGGAAAAATTTGCATTCCTTGGCCTTGCTCCTCATTATGTTTGAGTTCAAAAAAAATTCTCTGTGTCTTTGAGTTTGTCTTTATCTCTAACAAGCCATTGTTATGTTCGTTTTTTATTTTATTAGCCTTTGGCAAGAATTTCTTTGTTTTTTTCTTTTTCTTGTCAATTATGTCTTTAGTGAAATTTTTGCTTGGTTGATTGGCTTAAAAAATTTGATATTACAGTCATATTCTGTGGGATTTCTTTTATCAGTGATCTTGCGACATCTTAGTTTTCATTGCATCTGTGAACTAAGAGGAAAGAAAAGAAAAATCTTATCTTTTGCATATTTCTCATTTCGTTTAGGTTTTTGAATGCAATTAGGAAATTGGAGCAGTTACATTTGAAAAAAATTGATTATGAAGTGTTGTTTGTTGCATTATTGTTTGAATCTCTTCCTTCTCATAGATAATTTTGTATCGAAAAGTAAAGAGTTCATATTATCATGTTATATTTCATTGTAAGGAATTTAGGTGAACTCATGGTGAGCCTTGAAACTGAAGTCTAATTCAAGATCAACACTAAAATTTATTGAACCAATCTTAAGGATCATTTGGAACATTAACACAAACATTTAGAGGTATAGGCTAGAGACATGTTTTGACGTCTTTAAACATAGGAGTTGTCTTTTTTTGTCAACGTTACAGTTTAGGGGCGATATATCGTTCCATGTATGTATCAGATTGTTCTCCATGTACCCTTGGGTATATCGGATGTCACTCCACGCATGATAAGTATATGGGAACACTCTCATCGAATAGTTACGCATTAAACAACACTACTACGGACTATGCTTCCACGTACCTCCAAGTATATCTTGGAAGTCCCCACTAGGATGTTATCTCGCCTTAGGTAACTGAGTCAGTCGCCTTGTACACTATGATACACCGAACACAACAATCAGGGAGATTTCCTTCCCATACGTAAATCCTTGGTTTTCCTTACAGTTCACAGTTTCATGGTAAACCCTTTTGCTTAGTTACCCCTTTTTAATTTATTTTTTGTTGTTAATTTCTAAAATTTAATAAACCATTGTGGAAGAACAACCCCAACAACCCTGTTGCTCGTGCAAGATGCAAGGATTTCCTCCTTTACCTCCTGAGGAAACACCTAGATGTTGTCAAAAGAACAAAAAGACGTAAACTACCGAAACTAGTGCTTCAGAGGCATCCCCTTTTAGTACTACATCTGAAGTGAATCAACCATAATCTTCTCTTCCTATAAGGATTGATCCCGATTTCACATCTTTAACTGTTAGTGAGTCTGATGCATTCGAAACTAAAAGTCTCGAGACTTTATTACCTAAGGTTGTTGAACCTAAATTTTCATATTTAGAAACATTGCATCTTGAGGTTATATAACCTGAGGAGCCTAAGTTAACTCAACCTATTACTTCAAGGCCTTCTCTTTCTCTTCCTCTGCCTTTAACCCAACCACACCAACCTGTATATCTTGGTTCTGACAATGAACAACTTCCACTTGGTCGTTTGATTATTGAGGAGATTTCTCAACAAGAATCTTGAGCCTCCTCCCTTATCCATTTAAGACAGACTCATCTTTATCAAGCACATCCTTTTCTTACTCCTCATACTCCCATATAGGCTCCTTACCCAATACCCCTCGTTTCAACACACCTTTGAGTTTCCCTCGGCCTACTTCTTTGGGAAGTTTAACCATGACTGAGTCATCAATGTTTTCTCAGCTTGTACCTACTAAAATGAGTGAGTCAACCGAAGTTACAACTACCTCCATTTTGTGACTTCCCCATAAACACATTATGGTGGTCCATCTGTGCCACCTAGTTATCATTCCTTATCTAGAACCTTTTCTGGAGCCGACCAATCCATGGACTTCTACTTCTCCATCCTCATCTGGAATACCATCTGGAAATATCGTAATGAGTGCCTCACAACCTGTTGTGTCCATTGCGCCTCAACCATATTTGGATTAGAAATATGGTCCAAATTTTAGTGGAATGGAAGATTTACACAACCTCCTCAGTATTATACCAGGTACCCTCCTCCCGGGGGGTGGTTACCTCAGTATACTCACTATCCCCCACGAAGGGGGCAATATGTTGATGGAATGTACCCATTTCTAAATCAAATGAAACAAGTTGGTTCTCATACCTATTCAAGTCAACATCCTATTGGTCCTCCCTTTCCATGAATGGTTGTCGATTCTTGGCACCCAACAATGCTTATACAACCTGGTTTGACCTTAACTCAATTACCGATTTCTCAACCTGTTCCAACTACATCTAAGGTTTCTATTTTCCAACCTATACCTCAATCTTCCCAAGTTATATCTCAAGTAAGTCAACCACCTAGGTTGCACCTCAAATGCAACTTGTTCCACCGATATCTAGGATTTCTCAAAGCCTATCTACCCAACATATTCAGGGTGCCTTACAAACCCCATTCCTTGGTCAGTCCACACATCAAATGCAAGTACAAAACTTGTATATGGCTTGCCACGAGCACAAACCAATCAACCTAATGTAGGAATGTTACAAAATCGCTATGGGAAACTGTACGAAGGTATCCCACAAGTGCTTGTTGGTCAAAATCCTATGCAATAGATGCCTTATCAAGGTCAACAACTTAAAACACTTCCATTCCCATCTTATCAAGGTTATATTTATCATGGATTATTGGGTGTGGAGCCTGATTACCTTCTTTATTTAGAGGTATCTCCACATTGGACCCCAGTTCGTAATGTGGCGGCAACGCCACCCGTAAAATGTATGCTTGCAAGGGGGGTCCAGGTGGGGGGCGACTGCGATCCTTGGGAGCCCCCCCTGGTGGGGGATCGAGGGCAGCGCCCCCGAAGCTAAAAATAGATGTAAAATTGCCTTGTAAAATGTTGTAATTTCGTAGTCAATCTGGGTCGTTCATTAGGCATAGATATGACGGTAGAATTTATGTTTAATTTAGGGTTTTTTGCCCTAGTAAGAAACCCCTAGCTATATGTGATCGAATTGTATTGTGTCTATGTAGATCTATATTCTGAGCGACAAAGAGAGAGGAGATTGTGTGAGAGCAAAGAGGGAATTACAACGGATCTGTTGTAGGTTGTATCTCTTCATTTTGATGGATAATATGAAAGGAAGGACTAGCTGTTTATTTGTGGACGTAGCCCAAATTGGGTGAACCACGTATATCTGTGTCTCTCTTGTTTTATGTGTTTTCTGTGTTTATATTTCTGCAATATATTTTATATGTTCCACTGCTCTGTAATATATAATTTTCTAACATGGACATCCTAGTTATACATATCCTGGTTATCAGAATCCTCCATACCTAGGAATGAAAATACCCATGTCCAAGCCTATTCTATCATACGCAAGGTATCCTCCACCACAGGTTAACTTTCCTCCTCAAGGTCAACCTTCCCAGGAAGACTTTATTATGCAATTTTCATTTGTTGCAACCCTTGAGCTTCTAGATTTAACCCGACTTACAACGATCCCATTTGTCACTCTCCTTGGTGGTCAGTCATTCCTACAAAGTTACTGAGTGACATTCCCAAATTCAATGGAAATCCTAGACAAGACTCATTTACTCATGTTATGACATATCATTTATCATGTTCATCAAACTCATTAAATGAGATTCTATATGGTTCGGCTTTTCCATGGAACTCTCACTGGTACGGTAGCTAAGTGATATATCGAATTTCCATGAGCCTCTTTCAACAAATTCAATGGCTTACCAAATAAATTTTTAAATCACTTTCAGTTGCATATTCGTTACGAAACTGGAATCAAAATTTTGACCTCTTTCAAACAATTTGATTCCACCCATATATCAGATCATATTCATGAGTGGAGACGTTGGTGTCGTTTGGTTAAAACTTATGTTCCCAACTAGTTATTGTCTGAATGGTTCACCAAATCATTGTTAGCACCAATAACTGAAGATGTTGCTAAAGGCAGAGTCATTACTGAAGAGAGTAATTTCTCGTGCCCAATATCTTGATATTGTTTATATGTAATCCGACACACTCTATGATAGAATACCTAATGTTCTAAGAGCTCAACACATTGTTCCACCACCTCCTACTAAATAATCACATGTCGTTAATGACGTGATTGGTTCTACTAGTGAACAGACTGTGAGTAAACTATCTGGTTCATCTCCTACTACGACTACTCAAAACCACTCCTCTTCTACTCTTGTGACCACTACTTTTGATATTCATGTGATCTAATCCTCGAAAGGCAAATTGCAGCAACCCAGAAGTAAGAAGAAAGGAAAAGGAAAGAAGAAGAAAGATAATTCTTCACGGGATAAACAAAATAACTAGTCTCCTGAAGATAAACGAAAACCTCGTTATTCTTGCTTAATTTGTGATGAGGAACATTTTACCCAAGATTTTCCACATCGGGCAGAAGTTAATCGATTCTTCAAGTCGTCATCTTTCATTCCTATTGTGTTAGCACATCCCTTCCCTAATCAAGATACGAACATGGTTGTAGGATCCAACTTCCTCTTCCTCGGTTACGATGTTATCTTCCACCAAACTGAAAAATGAAATCATGGTGGGTACGAGAAATAAATACTATGGAAATTTGAATCCCTCGGCTGGTAAAGCTAATGATTAACCTGCCAATTCTACTTCATTTTCTTTGGATCCTTCTCCAAATGTGGTCTCAATTGAATTAACTATTAAAACTCCCAAGGGATTATTCACAAATCAACATTCAACCCCCGTGCGAAAGCTGCGCAAAATTATAATATAGTAAAATACCTCACTCAAGCCCCTTCTGCCATGTCAACTCTCGAGGTTTTGTAGAATTGTCTTGCCTAGAAGAGATCTTTACTTACCGAAATTGGAGGCATAGATCCTTCAGATTCAAATCTTGTGGTCTTTAATCTCGAGAATCATACACCCAAACTTCCACCACAACTAACAATTATGATCCAGGTTATTGTTCGAGTAATATTATCCGTCGAACAATTATGGATGAAGGTGCTTCGACTTGTATCATGTCACTTTCCTATTGGAAGGCTATTGGTTCTCCTTCACTTAATCAGTCACCGACTACTCTCAAAGCCTTTGATGGAAGAGGCTTCAATCCTTATGGAATTTTGAATACATTGTAAGTAGAATTAACTGGAAAAATAGTGTCAATAGAAGTTTAAGTTATAGACGAACCATTGGATTATAACCTTTTACTAGGTTGCACATGGATTTATGCCATGGCTATTGTTATTTCAACCTACTTTAGAATGATCGCTTTCTCACCAGGGAGGCATCGTGGCTATCAACTAGCTTACCTTTTTTGCTAATAATTCTCAGACTACTAGAAGCATCCCTCTTGTGGGCGAATCCCCACCACCATAGCAACATGTCAAAGTAGGATTGCTTAAAGATTCTTCTTTGATTTGAAATTTTTCCCTTCCTACTCTTGACATTCCTAATTTGGTTATCTTAATCAATATGATTTCTTCTAGTATTGTTCCAACCAATCCTCGGATAGTGCCAGATGCCTCTAATGTTGATATAATTGGTGACCGCACGTCGCTCAGCCCTGTTGAGCTCGAATATGAAGCTATCTATTCATCATGTTCAACACATTCTAATTTTTCCTCTTCGATAGATTGGGTCGATCATTCCCGATATTATGGTTCATCTTCTGATCCTTTCTTTGATACATTCTCTATTGATGAAAGCATCATGAAAATCATGATGTCAGATAATGTGTTGTGGGATGATAATCATCATCATTCCTCACTTGAGAAATCTGAGGATAATCTTAGAGATATTTACTAACCCAATATCATTGAGATATCTATGAATTCCTTATCTATCCACGACATCGATTCAAAGAATAATTTATTGAATATTGAAGAGAGCGTTCCTCTTGATATTTCGATTAAACCCAGAATTGTCGAGAATATACATATTAGTGCATCTTGTTCTCTTGATAAGGTCAAGACCTATAAATCCCTTTTCCATGAATTCTGAGATGTGTTTTCCTGGTCATATGAAGAGATGTCAAGTATTTATCCCAATATCGTTGTACATGAAATCAAAATGTATCTGGATGCTAAGTTAGTTCAACAACACTTACGTCTGGTTCATCCTAAGAAAGTTTTTGCTATCAAAGCAAAGGTTGAAAAACTTCTATGGGTTGGTTTCATTTACCCAGATCCTCTTACTAATTGGGTCTCAAACATTTTTCTTGTCATGAAAAACAAGTTATGATTTGTGTTTGTGTCAACTATTGAGATATCAACGTGCTTGTCCTAAGGACAACTATCCGACTCCATTTATCGACCATTTTTTTTATGATTATGCTAAAAGTGAAGTTTTTTTTGTTTAGGGATGGCTTTTCTGGCTATAACCAAATCAACATACTCCCAGGAAGACTTTTTTATGCAGTTTTCATTTGTTGCAACCCTTGAGCTTCTAGATTTAACATACTTACAAAGAGCCCATTTGTCACTCTCCTTGGTGGTCGGTCATTCCTATAAAGTTACTGAATGGCATTCCCAAATTCAATGGAAATCCTAGACAAGACTCATTTACTCATGTTATGACATATCATTTATCGTGTTCATCGAACTCATTAAATGATGATTCTATATGGTTCGGCTTTTCCAGGGAACTCTCACTAGTACGGTAGCTAAGTGGTATATCGAATTTCCATGAGCTTCTTTCAAAAAATTTAGTGGCTTACCAAATAAATTTTTAAATCACTTTTAGTTGCATATTCGTTACGAAACTGGACTCAAACTTTTGACCTCTTTCAAACAATCTGATTCCACCCATATATCAGATCATATTCATGAGTGGAGACATTGGTGTCGTTTGGTTAAAACTTATGTTCCCAATTAGTTATTGGTTGAATGGTTCACCAAATAATTGTTAGCACCAATAACTGAAGATGTTGCTAAAGGCAGAGTCATTATTGAAGAGAGTAATTTCTCGTGCCCAATATCTTGATCTCGTTTATATGAAATCTGACACACTTTACGATAAAAAACCTAATGCTCTGAGACCTCAACACATTGTTCCACCACCTCCTACTAAATAATCACATGTCATTGATGACGTGATTAGCTCTACTAGTGAACAAACTATGAATAAACTATTTGGTTCATCTCCTGCTGCGACTACTCAAAACCACTCCTATTTTACTCCTGTAACCACTAATTTTGATATTCATGTCATCCAATCCTCAAAAGGAAAATTGCAGCAACCCAGAAGTAAGAAGAAAGGAAAAGGAAAGAAGAATAAAGATAATTCTTCACAGGATAAACAAAATAACTAGTCTACTGAAGATAAATGAAAACCTCGTTATTCTTGTTTAATTTGTGATGAGGAACATTTTACCTAGGATTTTCCACATCGGGCAGAAGTTAATCGATTCTTCAAGTCGTCATCTTTCGTTCCTATTGTGTTAGCAAATCCCTTCTCTAATCAAGAGACGAACATGGTTGTGGGATCCAACTTCCTCTTCCTCGATTATGATGTTATCTTCCACCAAACTAAAAAATGAAATCATGGTGGGTACAAGAAATAAATACTATGAAAATTTGAATCCCTATGCTGGTAAAGCTACTGATTAACCTTCCAAGTCTACCTCATTTTCTTTGGATCCTTCTCCAAATGTGGTCTCGATTGAATTAACTATTAAAACTCCCAAGGGATTATTCACAAATCAACATTCAATCCCCATGCGAAAGCTGCGCAAAATTATAATATAGTAAAATACCTCACTCAAGCCCCTTTTGCTATGTCAACTCTCGAGGTTTTGTAGAATTGTCCTGCCTAGAAGAGATCTTTACTTTCCGAAATTGGAGGCATAGATCCTTCAGATTCAAATCTTGTGGTCTTTAATCACGAGAATCATACACCCAAACTTCTACCACAACTAACATTTATGATTTAGGTTATTGTTCAAGTAATATTATCCATCGAACAATTATGGATGAAGGTGCTTCGACTTGTATCATGTCACTTTCCTATTGGAAAGCTATTGGTTCTCCTTCACTTAGTCAGTCATTGACTACTCTTAAAGCCTTTGATGGAAGAGGCTTCAATCCTTATGGAATTTTGAATACGTTGTAAGTAGAATTAGCTGGAAAAATAGTGTCAAGAGAAGTTTAAGTTATAGACAAACCATTGGATTATAACATTTTACTAGGCTGCACATGGATTTATGCCATGGTTGTTGTCATTTCAACCTACTTTAGAATGATCGCTTTCTCACCAGGGAGGCATTGCGGCTATCAACTAGCTTACCTTTTTTGCTAATAATTCTCATACTACTGGAAGCATCCCTCTTGTGGGTGAATCCCCACCACCATAGCAACATGTCAAAGTAGGATTGCTTAAAGATTCTTCTTTGATTTGAAATTCTTCCCTTCCTACTCTTGAAATTCCTAATTTGGTTATCTTAATCAATATGATTTCTTCTAGTATTGTTCCAACCAATCCTTGGATAGTGCCAGATGCCTCTAATGTTGATATAATTGGTGATCGCATGTCGCTCAGCCCTGTTGAACTCGAATATGAAGCTATCTATTCATCATGTTCAACACATTCTAATTTTTCCTCTTCGATACATTGGGTCGATTATTCCCAATATTATGGTTCATCTTCTGATCCTTTCTCTGATACATTATCTATTGATGAAAGCATAATGGAAATCATGATGTCAAATAATGTGTCATGGGATGATAATCATCATCGTTCCTCACTTGAGAAATCTGAGGATAATCTTAGAGATATTTACTAACCCAATATCATTGAGATATCTATGAATTCCCTATCTATCCACGACATCGATTCAGAGAAGAATTTATTGAATATTGAAGAGAGTGTTCCTCTTGATATTCCGATTAAACCCAGAATTGTCGAGAATATACATATTAGTGCATCTTGTTCTCTTGATGAGGTCAAGACCTATAAATCCCTTTTCCATGAATTCTGAGATGTTTTTTCCTGGTCATATGAAGAGATGTCATGTATTTATCCCAATATCATTGTACATGAAATCAAAATGTATCTGGATGCTAAGTCAGTTCAACAATACTTACGTCTGGTTCATCCTAGGAAAGTTGTTGCTATCAAAGAAAAGGTTGAAAAACTTCAATGGGTTGGTTTCGTTTACCCAAATCCTCTTACTAATTGGGTCTCGAACATTTTCTTGTCATGAGAAACAAGGCACGATTCGTGTTTGTGTCAACTATTGAGATATCAATCGTGCTTGTCCTAAGGACAATTATCTGACTCCATTTATCAACCAATTTTTTTATGATTGTGCTAGAAGTGAAGTTTTTTTGTTTAGGGATGGCTTTTCTAGCTGTAACCAAATCAACATACTCCCATCAGACCAACATAAAACTGTTTTTATTTTTCCATGGGGCATGTTCGCCTACCTTAAGTTCCCTTTTGGTTTGAAAATGCTAGTGCAACTTTCCAAAGGGCTATGAATTATGCCTTCCACAACATTAAACACATCGTAAAACCCTATTTTTACGACTTACCTTCCCATTTGAAGCATCTTGAGGATCATCCTATGCATCCTCGAGCCATTTTCTTATGTTGTCGACATTATAATATCAGGTTAAATCCACACAAATGTGTGTTTTGTGTCTAATCCGGTAGACTTCTCATCTTCATTGCATTGAAGCAAGGAATTCATATAGATCCGCTTAAAGTGCAAGCCATCCTCGATCTGCCTATTCCTTCTTCGCTTGTTCAGTTACAATGCCTCCAAGGGAAGACTAAATTTCTACGGAGATTTGTTCCCAACTATGTTGAATTGAACAAAGGATTTGCTTGGCTATTGAAGAAATGGGTTCCCTTCCATTGAGATGAGACTGCCCAAAAGGTGTTCGACACTTTGAAATATGTTTTGGTTCAAGCATCATTGTTGTATCCCCCTATTATCAATGCAATTATTTCCTTTATCTCACTACCACCATTACTACCATTGTTTATGGTATTGGTCCAAGAAGATGATGTCAAGAATGAACATCCCATTTATTATTTGAGGCAGAATTTGAACAACATGGAAAAAAAATACACTCACGTTGTAAAGTTAGCTTTAGCAGTTGTTCAAGTTGTCCATAGTTTTTGCCATTACATTCCACTTTGGAAGACTATGGTAATTTCTTATTGCAACCCCATGACATATATTTTTTCACGACAATTGCTGTGGGGAAAGTATTCTAAATGGACTGTTATTCTCTAGGAGTTTGATTTGGAATTCAATAAATTGAAATCTAAGAAGTCCCTAGTCTTCACCGAACTGATCTGTGACCTTCCCTCTCCCGAAACTGACTCTAGATCTGACGATTATACTCTTGACAAGTCGTTATTTCTAATACATTCATATGATCCTTAGTATGGAGATATTATCATATATCTCCAAACCCAGACTTTTCATCCCAATACCTCTCGCCCTAATCAACGACATATTTGATACCAGGCTAAAAATTACATTATAAGTAGTGACACCCTTTTTCATCATGGTATCGATATTATTTTTAGAAGGTGCCTCACCCATGAGGAGGTAGAGAAAGCTCTAAATGATTGCCATGATGGGACATGTGGTGGACACATGTCTAGTTATGCCATCGCTCAAAATATTTTGCGTGTTGGTTACTTTTGGCCTACTATTTTCACGATTGAATTGCAATCTAAAAGTGTCACGCTTGCCAGATCTATGATCATAAAACTCATGCTCCACCTGCTCCTCTACATCATGTTATCATCGTTGGACCTTTTGTGAAATGGGGCATTGACTTTATGACATGTAACCCTCACTCAGCTGAGTGGCATGGCTACATCATTGTGGTGGTAGATTATTTTACCAAATGGGTCGAGGTGATGCCTACATATAATAAAACCGACGAAACAACTACCCTTTTTCTTTTTAATCATGCCATTGTTAGGTTTGGTGTACCACAAGACATTGTTATAGACCATGGGAAATATTTCTGAAATCATATGATGTTTGAACTTATTCCCGAGCAAGTAGAAGTTGTAAGTGTCCTATATTATAGTAATTAAAGTCAAGCTTAGTATTTTCATTATTATTGTCAATTTGTAAAGTTTTGTTATGATTTCTCAGAGATGAAGTTATTAGTATTTTGAGAGAAATGTGAGATCGTGTGATTATTTTTGAGCCTAAGTTAGGGGGTTCCTTTTTTGACAAAGGAACATACTTTTATATAAGTATTCATTTTTCCTAAATAGTCTATCCTAGTCCGGAAAAAGGGTTCAACTTATACTGGGTAGGAATCTTTTCAATTACTTTAATGAGTTCGAAAAGATAAGTGATCGACAAGCTTTTCATGTTTAGGGAGTCTGAAAAGAGCTGAAAGAGGACTCAAGGGGGTTCCTTTTTTTTGAGTTTACATAACCCGAAAAAGTGATAAAAGTATGTTCCTTTGTCATTAACATTTTTATACCCCTTTATAATTTTTCATTAAGTTTGAGCTCCATTTTTTATATTTTCCAATATAAAATACCTTTAACCCCTATTATAAGCTCAATATATTATGTCATTTTTTCCTCAATATATATCCCCAATATACATGCACATGGTATGGTACCAATCCCCTAGTGAAGCCCCCATGACATACATCAATGACAAGTTTCCTCTCTTTCAGCGACAGGTCTTCATCATTAGCCTTCGACCAAAATATTTGTGTGGTGTTTGACTCCAACTCATCTATTCACACCACATAGATTGTACTATAGTACCTTAAGAGCCATTAACATCATAAGTGGTTCCTCTCACATCTGTTAACAACTTAGATCATTGAAATGTAATCAGATGGTGTCTACCATGTTCGACTTCAGTTCATTTATTCACTTGGCTAGACTCATACATCAAGTTATTGAGTGAACAAGATAGAAGACCCCAGATCTAGTTTTATCCATCCGAGTTGTGTTTCAGGATTCATACAAAATCACAAAATATGATGGTTATGGTCATACAAAATATCATCCAAACATGATTCCACACTTTGTCATCAAGGGACAATTTTTTTTTATCATTGTGCATGTAATATGGCTTATATGTTGAGTATGGGCATGCCTTCCTCAACAGTGATATCATGATGAAAAATATATTGTAACAAATGATGATCTCGAACAGTTGTTCTTGATTTGGACTTGTCACAAGGTAAATCACTTCAATCCTTAGCCACTACTTTTGACTTTGTACTTTATGGGGGGGAGGGCAAGGGGGGGTTTATAGGCCATTTTGTCACATCAACCCAATAGGGCTGCAAACCAGATCAATCAACATTATGGAAAACTTTGTCATAACTCATTCATAAATCCTTAAGCATCACTTCTCCAAAAAGTTTGGGTTTCTAGGACAATTAGCTCAAAAACATTATTATCCCTAGTGCACCTTTCCTATTTAGCCACCTACGTTCAATGCATGTTGAATACTTATTAGCTAGTGTTGATTAGAACTTGTTGCTCCCTTCTGCAGGTGCGTTGATTCTAGAAATTCAGGAAATATAAAAATATTTCTGAAAATTCCTCTTCCATAAGCTTCCAAGGTAGTTTTAACTATTTACCATGGATAGAGATCTCAAATCGTATCTTGGAGGCCTTGTCTCTTATCCCTTGAGCTCATCCTCCCAACTTAAGTGGATCTCAAGCCTAGATTGGTAATTGGATAATAATTCCTAAAATACCACACTCCTCCTATAAATTTACTGCCTCTCATAAGGTCTACGTTGGATTTTGAAGATTAATAGTGCCCTCGTGTTGTTGCTTTGAACCTAAATGAGTCATCACATTCATGCATTATATTTGGTGTTGAGGTGTGCTTTGTGACAAGGAAGGACAAGTCAACTTGGGGAGACACCTACAAGATCAACTTCTATTTATGGTTGTAAACTAACTCTCTCCTATATTTATCAATACAAAGAGAATATTGTTTTGCTATATTTGTTGTGTTATGTTTTCACTCATGTATTTCAATGCAATGCTAATTTATTGAATATATATTTTAGATTACGCTACGTGGATTTTTGTTCCTTTGCTTGTCTTAATCATGTGTGCAGGTTCTAATTATAGCACTTGGAGCTATAGTTGGAGCTTACAAGCAAGGAGGAAAGGAAGGTTTGCTTCAGATTCCAGGTAGGCTTCTTTCCTATTCTCTAATTTCTCTAAGGGAAACTTGAATATTTTTGTCATCTATTGTTCTATATCAGGCCACTAGATCTAGGGAATTCACTTTTTCCGTAATCATGAAAATTTCGTATAATAGGTAGAAATAGTTAAACCTCTTCAAATAGCACTAAGACAATGTTATTCTAATGTGATTATGATGAAGTGCTCCTTTCAATAGTTATTAGTGTAGTTTTCATTATTTCATTATTTTAATTTCATAATTCACTTACTTGAAATGCAATATTTTGACTTGTTTAGCATTATGGATTAAAATGTGTTGTGGATGTAAGTGTGTACTCACACTAACTATTTAAACCAAATTGATGCAGACATGTGGAAAAGTTTATATGTGGAAGTAGACCTCCTATACTTAGAGTGGTAATGGTGAATATCTAATGTAAGTTAATGCCTTATGCAATGCCCCGTATTAATGAATCAATAAATAATAAATAATAATAGTAAATAAATAAGAAACCGAAGTTCTCAATAAAAATATATAAAAATAAACTATAAAAATAGTAATAATAAGTTAACAAAAAGTAAAAAGCAATAAAATAAGTGAGAGATAAATTAAGAAAAAGGTTGAGTTAAGTAAAACTTAAGACAAAGAAATAGAAGTTGGCATGATGAAACATGGATTGTCATGTGGGTCCTCTTCTAATCCTCTTTATATTTAATATATGAAAGGGAAATGAGAGACATTCATTCTTTCGGGAGGAAAATGATAAGAGACAAAAGATTCACCAAGTGTAGTAGTTGATTGAGTGCTCAGGGGTGGATAGCTATAGAAAGATAGTGTGCAACTGAACCTATGGTTGGGTGGAGAGTCGTCCCCAAAAACATGTTGTGGTTAGTGGGATTTAAATAGTGTCATGGATTTGAAATACCCAGTAACAAATATCATCTCTTACAGGTAAGTATTTTCTCTCATGTTCATGAAAATTATATGCTAATCAGTTGAATAATTTTGTATTGATTATTAAAAGCATGGTTTGGTATAAATAGTTGTATACTTATAAGTTGGGTAGTTACATATGGTATCAAATCCAAATTAATTTCACAATAAATAAAAAATTGAAAGATTAAGACCTAACAAAGAAAGATGGTGCATTCTCTAAGTCGTAGTCTTTTGGTCATAAGTGAGTTTTACAAATTGAAAAAATAAATAAAATGAAGTAAATGGGGGTAGTTTGAAAACAAGGACATGTAATGCAGATGGATCATTAACCAACAAAAACCAAAAGCTATATGTATAATAACAATAAATATCTCTTTAATGATGTTTCTTTATGTTTATGTGTTATGGTGATTATCAATGTTTGTGGTTGAATTCCTCATGAAAGGTGGATCATCATTGTTAGTAGATATGCACTTATGAGTCCCCAAAGAATTGGGAAGTTTCGTGTAAAAGATATCTGAAATTCACAAAAGTGATTGTAAAATACATTCATGCATTTAACCACTAAACACAAAAAGGAAATACATGCTTCTTTGTACTTTTAGTAAAAACTTGGTGGGAATTATATCGTTTAATTATAGGAAGACAATGTTGATAGACTAGTATACTAGTAAGAATATTTGGAATTCAGTCAAAACCTTATCACACTAACTTGTTGAGTGGTTTAAATTTATAAGATAAAATCTTGGTGTTTACAGGAATATGAGTGGCTTAAAGCATAAGAAAATGGTTATTGGTGACTTTGCATTGAGGACACCACCACATGAAGAGGAGGAGTAGGGAAATAATATACAACCTTAAAACATTAGTGTCAACAACTAGTATTTGTTTTTAGATAATAGCTCGATTATTGAAGGAGAAGAAGGAAAATATAAGTATGCATCAAGGGTTTTAAGAAATAAAGGAAATATTATGGGATTGATACCCAATGTTAATAATGTATGTATATTATTTAATAAAGTCTTAAGAAAGGTGTGATGGGACATGTAGTTTATAAATGGTGAGAATATTTATGAATTAATTTATTATTGAGTGATTCAAGTTAACCATCACATTATTTAGCCTAGGATTTTAAACAAAATGATGATTGAAATGGTTAACCATAATTCATGATACTTAATATCTAGACCAGGAAATCTCAAAATTGATAAAATGGACTTAATGATTTCAAAACATCTGATAAGAATTAAAGAACATAAGCAACTTGTACCTTTAGTATTTGGCAAACCCAAAAGAGGATGGGAAGAATTTGTAGTCCAATTGGTACTCCTAAATTTACATGGTAAAGGATTGAATTGTTAGTTTAGTACATACCACTAATGGTCATTTTCAATATGTAATAATTTTATTTTTAAATTTTCAAGTTATCAATATACACTAATTGATCCAGATTTATGAAGGAACTAAATGAAATAAAAGTTTAAATAGAAGCACAAAGCTATAGCAAAAACCAAACTTCAATTCATTAATAACAGAATACTGAAAACTATTTACATGCAGAATGGAAATAAATTAGCTTGGGCGATGGTCACTTATATCTGAGAAGAGATATGGTGGTTACATGCCTCTGAATTGTTTTACAATGAAGATAACATGCATTTTTATTATTGAGAAACAAGGGAAAACCCCAAACATCGAAAAACCTAACCCTAGGAGATGAAGCACCAAACTTTTGTGGGCCTCGTTGGGGTTAGTTAGTACAACAACTTTCCAGGGTCATAACTTTGGCATACGATCTTTGGTTGATGCGTACAACACCTCATTAGAAAGATCTATCCGAGGATAGCAACTTTCGACTGCAAACGCTAATGAAAACTATGGGTTTTCAGGTTTTCCATAAAAAACATCGTTTTGGTACGACTCCGGAGGTTGAGGACCTGCAAATTTGCCAAAAATAGTAAATTGCGCTACAATTAAGGAAAATGAAAAAAGATAATGTTAGGGGTTTAAGTGGAATAGGTGGATGGCCACCAATATCCACCTAGATCACTAATTGTAACACCCTCCTCCTAGTCCTACCCAAATTAACCATGCCAACCAGGGCAAACATGAGACGAGAGGTTATTATGATCAGATTCGACCTCCTATGTGACCTTGAGGAAGTGCAATCGATGGAACATCACATACAGTCATCCAACCTCATCAACAAAACCCTCAGGAGACAAGTCAGCCATTGTGACAACCTGTCCTTGGGTCCCATAGCTATTCTGGACCTCTTAGTCCATAGTCACTCTCATGCTATGGGCAAGGGAGCGACCAAAAACCCAAAGTCGCTCTCATGGGCTTGTATGCCAACGATTATGGACCAAACTTTCCAATTCTGTGCCAACGACCCCAAGAATTAAGCCACTTTTTCAGGCCCAGAGCCCAAGCCACTGCCCAGAATGGAATGAAAGCTTTCAATCAAGAAAGGTATGGGGAAACAATGAAGAAAAATAAATAAACTAGCCATGGTAGGAATTTCGTCAAGCATATCATCGCCATGTAACCTACAGGTGTAAACAACATAATTAAGTGTAGGGATCTCATACTTATCTAAGAATCACTATGAACCATTATTCCCTCATGCCATTTGCTGCATTATCATCTATTAGGTCATAAACACATTATCCATTCATGTACAAGTATAAACATGTTGAGAGCCATACATAGTTGTTGTCACAAAATTTACATATAACCAACATAATAGGAACATAAATGCCATGAAAATATCAGCCATCAAAATCCATATATACATCAGTACATTTTCACATGAAAATCAAGGGAATGAATTTCTCATTAATGAATACAATAAACTTACCGTAGATAGGACTACCACGTTTCACCTGACCATAGAATCATTGAGCCAAATCTCTCTTCAGCCATTCACCCTCGTGCCATATTCCAAGCATGAATGTGGGATCTCATAGAACACATCAATCAAAACTCATCTAGGGCTTCTAAAGGCCATCCACCTCAACCCATCAAACAGTGATTCCACCTCACGATCAAACATCACAAAACCATCATCAAATTGGTCTCCATCCAAGCTTTCCAGGGCTTCCAGAGTGTTTGTCCAATCAAGGCTTCCAAAACTAGTAACTCAACCCACAACTTATACAAGGCTTCCAAAGCGTTTGTCCAACCAAGGCTTCTAGGTCTAGTAACTCAACCTACTAAGGGCTTCCAGAGCGTTTTTCCAACCAAGACTTTCAGGAATAGTAACTCAAGCCAAGTTGTTACAAGGCTTCCAGAGCGTTTGTTCAACCCGAGCTTCGAGGACTAATAACTCAACCCAAGCTAACGAAACATGAGAACCAACCAAAAACAA
The DNA here is from genome assembly GCA_000404065.3 of Pinus taeda. Classification (NCBI taxonomy): domain Eukaryota; kingdom Viridiplantae; phylum Streptophyta; class Pinopsida; order Pinales; family Pinaceae; genus Pinus; species Pinus taeda. The sequence goes on from APFE030156302.1 coordinate 248,646, forward strand.
ACAATGAAAATAAACCATAATCACCATGGCTATCTAGGAAATGGAAAGACTAGGCAATCCATTGTCGATCCAAGTAATCCTCCATGCCAATGACAGATCACAACCAAGAAACCACATGCATATGCTATGCATGCCAAAACTAGTGAAAAAATCATACACGCAACTTGGTACCTGCAAGAAAATCTGATGTAGTTATTGATGTCGATGCCCTTTTGCACTTTCCTACTTTTCCTTTTCTTTCTTGATCCAAGAATCCAAGTAGGCCACACCCTCCAAGAGTGCTCCAAGAAAACTCTAAGTATCCAAGAGTATGAGAGAAAGAGAGAGAATAATGAGAGAGCTCCAACACTGAACTGGCAAAAGGTTACCAACTTATCCTCAGAAACCTTTTTATGAATGAGGCCTCTATTTTCTTCATTTTCCATTATTTTCCTTCATTTTCCTCCTCACATGCAACTTGTGACCTTTCACCTCCTTTTTCTCCTAATTTCTTGTCTTTTAATGCCTTAGTCACTGCCTTTGTGAATTTCCTTAGCCATAAACAACCAAATGAACACCCAAAATTAAGCTTGGAATAAGTGTCCCATTGACCGTGGTTATTGTTTTTAACTTTTATTATATAGAATTTTCACCAGGGATGTTACAGAACCCTCCCCCTTTGGGGACATCGTCCTCGGTGTTCAATCACGCATATACCTCAGCAACCTGCTGAAAGAAGACATACTACTCATGGAGCTTTATAACACAGATCGATGTAATATTTACAATGAAAGACCCGCTCAAGACAAAACATCATAACAACATACTGCATAATGGAGTTTTATAACACAACTCATTACGATATTTACAATGATCATCCTTTTGAGTGCCAACTCATATAACATCATAACATCATGATAACATAACCACATGATAGCATAGTAACATGACACCCATACGACATAGTGGAGCTTTATAACATAGCTCGTTACAGTATTTACATCCATACACGAGTGTACATATAGCAACATCATTAAAATATAGATACCAAAACATATGCCAAATCATATACCGAGACATATATTAAACAACATGTCTAAGCATATATTAAAACATCATATAACATTTATCAAACCATCATAAAACATATATCAACCACCATAAAGCAAATACCAAACCATCATAAAGCATATACCAAACCACCATAAAGAAAATACCAAACCACCAAAAGCAAATACCAAACCACCATGCCAAGTTGCTTTGCCTCAACCATCAAACAAGGAAGGATACAAGGCTCACATCTGATCTACCATCTCCCATGTAGCTTCATCGGGCCCAAAGTGCTTCCATTGCATTTTAAATTTCTCGATTTCTTGGTTCCAGAGTATGAGCACCTTTTTTTGCAATATATGCTGAGGCTCCGACTCGAATTCTCCATCTGGTTCCACCTGCAATACAGACTAGTCAATCACATGATCAACATCCTTAACATACTTCGTAAGCAAAGATACATGGAAAATATTATGGACTTTCATTGTCAAAGGCAGTGCAAGTAGATAGGCTACTATCCCAATCATCTCAATGATGTTGAAGGGTCCACAAAACCGTGGTTCCAGCTTGGCACTTGAGCCAATCCTTAGGGAGCTCTTCTTTGGTTTGATATGCAAGTACACATGTTCCCCAACCTAGAAGTCCTTGAATGACTTATTCCCAATTGCATAACTCTTCTGCCTATCCTATGTTTCTTTTAGATCCTTTTTTATCACTTGCATTTCTTGTTCCATGTCTGCAACATATCTGGTCCAATCAATACCCTGCTAACCTGGTCACTCCAACTGATGGGAGTGTTACAACTCTGCCCATACAGTGCCTCAAAAGGATTCATCCTCATTGACTCCTGATAACCATTGTTGTATGCGAACTCTACCAAAGGGAGATACTCTTCCCACTTCCATTGCTGATGCGTCACATACATCCTCAACATATCCTCTAATATCATGTTGACCATCTCTGTCTATCCATCCATCTGCAGATGCTAAGTTGTGCTAAAGGCCAACTTTGTGCCCAAACCTGCAAATAACACCTTCGAAAACTTGGAAGTGAACTTCACATCCCTATCTGACACAATCTTCTTTGGAACACCATGTAGTCTATAGAAATCTTTGATGAATACCTGTGCCACATCACTAGCTGAGAACGTAGACTTCACCAGAATGAAGTGTGCAAACGTTGTTAACATGTCCACAATGACCATGATGGAATCATCTTGCTTCACTGTCTTTGGCAACCCTGTGATAAAGTACATGGAAATGACCTCCCATTTCCATTCTAGAATCGCGATCGGTTGTAGCAATCCACTTGGATGTTTACACTCTGATTTCACTCGCTGACAATCAAAACATCTAGCCACAAACTCGGGTACATCCCTCTTCAAGCTCGACTAATAGTAATATCTCTTCACCGATTTCAGTTTCTTCTGATAACCCAGGTAACCTAACTATGGTTTCACATGAAACTCCCTCAAGATCACCTTCTTGAGCTCATTGTTATCCAATACATATATCCTATCTCATAACCTAATCAATCCATATGTTGTAAGAAAATATCCCAAGTCCTGTGCACCTACACTTGTACTTGCACCACTACCTGTACATGTACTTGTACCTATACTCTACTGCAACCTGCACACGATCTCCATATATCTGACATCTTGTTCTCCTACCTGCAAGATCATATCTTGTAAATCTATCCCATAGGATCTCATAGTTGCCAAGTGATGTACCTGTATCTGTCTACTAAGAGCATTTTCCACCTTGTTCTCCTTACCTTTGATGTACCTGATCTTGAAATCAAACTCGTTGATCGTGGCCAACCACCTAGCCTGCCTACCATTTATATTCGGCTAGTCAAACAAATATCTCAACCCAATGTGATCACTCATAAGCACAAACCGCCTGCCAAGAAGATAGTGCCTCCACATCTTCAGCGCATGTATAATCACTGCTAACTCAAGATCATGTTTTGGGTACTTATGCTTATGCTCTTTTAGTTTCTGAGACTCATAACATACTACATGTCCATCCTACATAAGGACTCCACCAAGCCCTCTCTTGCAAATGTCTGTGCATACCACAAACTCCTTGTCTGGATCTGCAATCTGTAGTACTCGTGCATGTGTCAACAATTGATTAAGTTGCTTAAAGCTATCTTCACACTCCTTGGTCCATTTGAACTTATTACCTTTCCTCTGTAAGGATGTAATGGGATAAGCAATCTGCGAGAAGTTCTTGATGAACCTCCTATAATATCCTGCCAAACCCATGAAAGATCTCACCTCATCCACACTCTTAGGAGCTACCCATTCCATGATGGCCCTTGTCTTCTCTGGATCTACTGTAATGCCTTCCTTGGAGACAACATGTCTGAAGTAGTGCACCTCAGTCTGAAACTACACTTGTTGAGCTTATCTTACAACTAATGCTCCCTCAACAACCTCAATACTGCTGCTAAATGCTCAACATGGTCTTCCTCATTTTTAGAATATACCAGTATATCATCAATGAACACAATAACAAACTTAGCCAAATATGGACGCAACACATTATTCATCAAACACATGAATGTAACTGGAGCATTAGTTAAGCCAAATGGAACAATGACAAACTCATAATTCCCATACCTGGCCTTGAATGAAGTCTTGTAAATTTCCTCCTCTTTGATGCGTACCTGATGGTATCCGGATCTCAAGTCAACCTTCGAGAACACTGTTGTTCCCTTTAGCTGATTGAACAAATCATCAATCCTTGGCAAAGGGTACGTGTTCTTGATAGTCACTTTGTTCAACTGCTTGTAGTCAATGCATAATCTGAGGGTACCATCCTTCTTGCTCACAAACAAGACAGGTGCGCCCCAAGGTGATACACTTGGCCTAATGTATCCCTTGTCCAACATTTCCTTCAGCTACAATTTTAACTCAACCAACGCAGGTGTGCTCATCCTGTAAGGTGATTTAGATGCTGGAATTGCCCCTGGAACTAACTCAATGAAAAATTCTACCTCCCTGTGAGGTGGAAACTCTGTAATGTTCTTAGGGAATACATCCTAAAATTGTTGCAACCCTAGATATATTTTCAACACATCTGCATCCTCAACTTCCTTACCCTTATCACTAGAAATGTGTATTGCGAATAACTTGCAGCCCTTCCTACGTCTACACTTTTCTTGCATAGTGGTCACCATCCTAACTGATGTAGCTTTCTTCTTACCCTGTAATACTCTTGGTTCTCCATTGTCATCAACACACTCAATAGATTTATCATAGCAGTCAACCTTGGTTCTACATAGATACAACCAATCCATGCCCAATAACATACTGTATGAACCCAACGGTAATACATTTAAATGTGTTAATGTAGGCATACCATTTAAGTCAAATGTGCAAGCTCTTACCCAATGATGCACACGCTTCTTTGTACCTTAGCCAACTGCACTACCCAAGACTCTGCATGCAACTCCTTATTCAAACCACACTTATCCACCAAGTCAGGACTAACATAGCTATAATTAGATTTAAGGTCAATCAAAATAGAAATAACTTGATCACAAAGCTTACCATCCATCTCAATGATAGATGCCTAGTGTTCTTCCTTCATGTTGTCCACTACTGCATAGATACGTGGAATACTCTGACCAACATCCCCAATAGTCTGTGCCTCATGCGCACTGTATATCTGAGGTCTACCACCCTGATTCTGTGGATAATCTCTAATGTGATGGTCTTGGCCACAAGTCCAACTATAGGCTTCCATCCTCCATTCCTATTATTTTCTTCAGATCGATGTTCCTGTCCTCTAATTGATGCATTGAACCTTTTAGGTGGTGCAAAATTCTCCTTATTATCTGTACCCTGTGGCCTTGCTCGCTTTTTATCCCATTTTCCCTTGTTCTTTACATTACCTCTCTAGCTCAGCTTAGTTTCGATGTTGCACTTCGATTGTTCATAGCAATGATTTAGCTTTCAAATGGCCTCCTCCAATGATCTAGGCTCATCGAATTCAATCCTATCTTTGAATGCAACCAGTAGTCCACTAATGAATCTCTGAATCTTAGCCTTCTCCTCCTTGAGGCAAGGCACATACCTCAACAATTCCAATAACTTACTAGTGTACTCATCATCTGACATGGATCCCATCTTTAGTTCATAGAATTCTTTTGCCCTGTCATGAAAGTATCTCTCCAACAGATACTTCTTCTTGAATAGTCGCTCAAATTCACTCCAAGTCAGATCTTCCTCATTTATATCTCTGGCATTCTTCACATCCTCCCACCAGATGTTTTCTTTACCTTTAAGACTAGAAGTAGCCACTCTAGCTTTCATGTTCCCTGAGTATTCATGCAACCTGAAGAAATTCTCCATACTGAGTAACCAAGCCTTTGCATTCTGTGGTCTCTTTACCTTTCCATCAAAAGTAGGTGGCTTTTCTTTCTTAAACTCATCAGGAAAATATCCCCTATCACTTCTCCTGTAAGGATGCCTATCTGAATCAGAACCATAATCATACCTGTGTCTATCCCTTCTCCTCTCCAGAGTGTCCAAAAATCTACCATCCTGGATTGTGTCCTCTCTATTTGATCGGTGACCACCATGTGATCTACTGCCATATTCCCCATTATTTTTTTCCTCCTGCTCATGACTAATCCGAAGTGGTCCTTACCGTTGCGAATCTGACAAGCTCTAGAGTATCACTACATTTACCTCCACTAAATTTTCTTGTGCTTGTATGATTCTATCAGTATCTACCTTTGACACTCCTTATCTCTTCCTTTAAACTTCTCAATGTTATTGCCAAATCGGAAGAGTTCCCAACACCATACTGCTCTTCGGATTCGTAGGGAGAGTATCTGTAGTCAACCATATTGCTATACATTTGATATTTCTTCCTGCAAGGCATAATATGTCAGATAAACCAAATCACAATAAATCAATGTACCTTAGCATAGCTCGAGGAGGATACCTTGTCTGCAAGATCACCAAATCAACGTGATACATGTATAACATATTCATAACAACATATCGACATACGGAAGTAAAAGTATCAACTCATAAACATCATTCTAACTAGGGTCCAATCATCAATGCAAGGCCATATCAACAAGTCATGATATGATCTCATGCACGACAAAAACCATTACTCTAATATACACATTGCTACATGCAACCGACAATATGTGTAAGTAATGCCTAACCAACTACAAATACACATAAACACATGTAGTCAAACATAATCAATTAATTCTTGCAATCAACCTACAAGACTGATACATGTAATCAAAATAGTCAAAACGTAACCTAATATACAAGGATGTCAGTAGGTGACACAAAATCAACATATAAACGACATATAACCATATGCAACTAGTCACATGTGCATGACAATTACACTTCATGAAATCAATATCAAATTCTCCATGATAACCATACTACAACCCTAATCAATCATCAAACAAATGCAACAAGTATATAAGTGTAAGAGACACACATGCAACTGACATGCATATATGATGAACATCTAGTCCAAGAGTTGAACCATCTCTGATACCACTCTGTAACACCCTCCTCCCAGTCCTACCCAAAGTAACCGTGCCAACCAAGGTAAACATGAGAAGAGAGGCTACTGTGATCAATTTCAACCTCCTATGTGACCTTAAGGAAGTGGAATCGACAAAACATCACATACAGTCATCCAAACTCATAAAAAAAACCCCCAAGAGACAAGTCAGCCACTGTGACAGCCTGTCCCTGCGTCCCACTGTTTTTCTGTACCTCTTAGGCCATAGTCGCTCTCATGCTATGGGAAAGGGAGCGACTAGAAACCCAAAGTCGCTATCATGGGCTTGCATGCCAACGACTATGAACCAAACTTGCCAGCTTTGTGCCAGTGACCCCGGGAATTAAGCCACTTTTTCAGGCCCAAAACCCAAGCCACTACCCAAAATGGAATGAAAGCTTGCAATCAATAAAGGTACATGGAAACAATGAAGCAAAAGTAATTAAATCAACAAGACCTTAACCAGACCCCTACTAGCCATGACAGGCATTTCGTCAAACATATTATCGACATGTAACCTACAGGTGTAAACAACAAAATTAAGTGTAGGGATCTCATACTTATTTGAAAATCGCTATGAACCATTGTTCCCTCATGCCATTTGCTGCATTATCATCTATTAGGTCATAACACATTATCCATTCATGTACAAGTAAAAGCATGTTGAGAGCCATACATAGTTGTTGTCACAAAATGTACATATAACCCACATAATAGGAACATAAATACCATGAACATATCAACTATCAAAATTCATATATACACCAATACATTTTCACATGAAAATCAAGGGAATGAATTTCTCATTAATGAATGCAATAAACCAACGTATATTGGACTACCACGTTCCACCCGACCATAGAATGGTTGGGCCAAATCTCTCTTCATGCATTCACCGCCGTGCCATATTCCAAGCATGAATGTGGGATCTAATAGAACACATCAATCAAAACTCATCAAGGGCTTCCAGAGGCCATCCACCTCAACCCATCAAATAGCGGTTCCACCTCACGGACAAACATCACAAAACCATCATCAGATTGGTCTCCATCCAAGCCTTCCAGAGCTTCCAGAGTGTTTGTCCAACCAAGGTTTCTAAAACTAGTAACTCAACCCACAACTTATACACAGATTCCAGAGTGTTTTTCCAACTAAGGCTTCCAGGACTAGTAACTCAACCCACCAAGGGCTTCCATAGCGTTTTTCCAACCAAGGCTTCCAAGACTGGTAACTCAACCAAGTTGTTATAGGGCTTCCAGAGCGTTTGTTCAACCAAGGCTTCCAGGACCAATAACTCAACCCAAGCTAAGGAAACATGAGAACCAAACAAAAAAAAAACAATGAAAATAAAGCCACAATCACCATGGCTATCCAGGAAATGGCAAGGCTAGGCAATCCATTGTCGATCCAAGCAATCCTCCATGCCAATGGCGGGTCACAACAAAAAAAACATGATTATGCCATGCATGCCAAAACTAGTGAAGAAATCATAAATGCAACTCGGTACCTGCAAGCAAATTTGATGTAGTTGCTGATGTCATTGCCTTCTTGCGCTTTCCTGCTCTTCCTTTGCTTTCTTTCTCCAAGAATCCAAGTAGGCCACACCCTCAAAGAGTGCTCCAAGAAAACTCTAAGTATCCAAGAGTATGAGAGAGAGAGAATAATGAAAGAGCTCCAACACTAAACTAACAAAAGGCTACCAACTTATCCTCATAAGCCTTTTATGAATGAGGCCTCTATTTTCTTCATTTTCCATTATTTTCCTTCATTTCCTCCTCACATGCAACCTGTGACCTTTCACCTCCTTTTTTTCCTAGTTTCCATTATTTTCATAAATAAATGTGCCAAAAATGCCTTTTTGCCTTTTAGTGCCTTAGCAATTGCCTTTGCCAATTTCCTTAGCCATAAACAACCAAATGAACACGCCCTACGATGTCTTGCCCAACATTCAGCTTGGAATAAGTGTCCCATCGACCGTGGTTATTGTTTTTAACTTTTATTACATGGAATTTTCACCAGGGCTGTTACACTAATGTTGAGTTTAATGTGTGATCAAGTGTAATTTTAAGGATAATGATCGCATTTATGAAGTACTTGAGAGGAAATTGCATACATTAAGGAAGGAGAAGCAATTTATAAGTGGTAACCATGACCAACTAGGAATGAGGAGATGAACAATAAGAGTACTAGATAGATACTTAAGGGGATTGAGTGGAAGTTTCACAAACAAGAATAAGAAATCCACAAGAAGTTGCATATCCTAAATCATGGTAGTCATGAAGAAATAACTTGTACTATAGATTTATTCCATGAATAAAAATCTTGTGGCAAAGATTGTGGAATTACAAAAGTATTTTCATGGTGGGGATCACTATAAGGTCTAAATAAGGATGATGCCTACTAACAAGAAAATATTACCAATTAACAAGAAAATATTTTCAATCAACCAATGAAGTTAAAGGATCATATAATAATGGCGATCAATTTTAAAGAGTTGTATGGATTATGATAACATTTGATTATAGTAGCAATAAACCCATGAATGTCAATGTGATGGGAATGAAGTCGATAAAAGATAATTGGAAAAATATCACAAGTGGAAAAAGGGAAAATGCCTTAGCATAAAGGTAGTATTTTCATGGTAAGTCCAAGTTTAGTGGTAGTTGAGTAGGGTGTTAATGTGAAAAACAAAAATATGAAATTTTAGGATTGGAATAGCTAATTAAAGCTCATACAATTCCTTAACTTGTATAACATTAAAGTGTGAAGGAATTGTGAAAATGTAATAATGTCTACGGATAATTTATGTGATGATACTAAGTAGCCTCTTTCTCAAGTGATAGTAAGGATATTGATGAGCAGATTGAGCAACATGATTGGTAAGGGTCATAGCGATGACCTACAAAATTTAGAAATGTCAAAATGGAGTTGTGAACATCATAATTGGGGAATGACAAGTGATAGAATAGGAAAATGTTTAAGGGTTTCAATGATCAAATATAACAATTGAAGTATAAGAAGGAATGTTATAAGGAGATCTTGAGAAGGATTGTGTACATATTGATCAAATAAGTTGGAGTCAACTAATAGAGGTTGTACTTAACAGATTTGCACTCATTGTTTCATGAGTTGGTTGAAGATATACTAAAACTTCACATAGAGCAACTTATAATCTTGTGTTCCCTTCTCATTAAAAGGAGGTTGTTGCCACATAAAACCACATATTTAAAACTTTTCATGGACAATAATGGTAGTATTGTTTCCAAGTATTTCAAATTCCAAATAAAAGATAGTGTTTAATGAGAAAAAATTGAAGTGGGGAATTTCTTGTCCAACTTGAAGAAGGGTGAATCTACAATAAAAGAGATCAAGTGGTATTGAGATAGGAACTTAAGGAGATAAGAAAATATTTTAAGGGTGTTAGGAGATGATTTTCAAGCAAATAAGCCAAAATCCAATTTTATATGGTTTGTGACTATCCGCCTAACAACAAAGAAAATCAAAGAAAAATATCCTACAAACCCTTTATCTTCAATAAAAATTTTCAGATATGCAAGAAAGAATGTTAGAAACCCTGCAAATACTTAAAAAACGTATGCAAAAATAGAGACAAAGATCCAGATGGAAAGAATGCGATTTTTATTATTAAAGAAAACTCTTGATAGGGAAGAACCTAAACACGGGTCTATAATGTCCTCCTCCGTGGGATGTCCTTTTGATTCCCTGCGCTTCTTGTGGCTTCTTCTTCTCTCTATTCTTGGTTACAATGGACAAATGGAGAATATTTGTTGAACTCAAAATGGAGAGCTTGTGAGTAATGAGAATAAAGTGACGACGATGATTATGATCATATGTAGAGAGTGGGGGGAAAAGCTCTCTATTTATACTAAAATGCTAGGACAGATCTAGATCTAGTTAGAAAATAAAATATTATTAGATCAAATCGAGATCTAACCATTAGTAGTATTTAATTACACTTAAGAGAGGAAAATATTAATGAAATAGTCAAAAATCTGTGTTTAGTGAACTAACTAAAAAAATATTGATAAATCAAGTTATTAAGAAAAAAACATTAAAGTAATTAATAAATAAAAATGATTTATTAATTACTTTAAGAATATATGGTCAAGGTGAGTTAGAAATAATTACTAGATAATGATTTAATAAATATTTCATGGGAGGAATATGTGATGATTAAGAAATAATAAATAAATAATAATTTATTTAATTATTCCTAGATAATGTGGTTAGAAATAGTTAAGAAATGGTGATTTCATAATTATTACAATGAAATAACAAATAAATAATGGTTTATTTAATTATTCCTATGGGTTTTTGGGTTATTTTCGGAAATAATTTAGAAAAATGGTTCTCTAAATTATTTCCTAAGATGAAAACGTATTTCAATCATCCTAGTGGAAAATGTCTAGGGGGTCACCTTTTAGGTGATAAAAAATAGCCCTCCCAATGTACGAGTATTAGGAGCACATTGTATGACCGAAATATATTGTAGGTTCACTTTCACGAGACACTAATGAGAGAGTCTGAGAGAGAGAGAGAGAGAGCTATTGCAGCATAGGGAAGGATTGAAACCGAACGGGGTGAGACCTACTTGTCAGATCAAAGCCTCCTTTATGTTGTGAACATGAACTCAATGAGGTGGGGGGGAGGGCAAACCCATAGTTGCCAAGATAACCCAAACAATCCTTGATATGTTGAGCATCCAAGAGGGCAGTTATTATGTTTTCTCCAAAATCCCTCCCTACCCCACCCTCATGTCATGGATGCTCAAAGGATTAGGGACTTCTTGTCTCCCAATCCTCATGGGTTTCTTCCCCATCTTATTTGTGTGAGATTTGTCAAATTCATGGTTCGATAAGAATCTTTTGGTTAGACCCCAAAAAATCTATGGATGTAATATTCTCATCCCTTGAATGAGATAGTTGGGTACATGCCCAATTACTTTTGAAAGTATGGCAACTAGTAGTTCAACTATCAAATCCTTCTCATTAACTATTTTCTCGGGAATTGTCAATCTTGGACTTTCTAGATATTTAGCCTATACACTATTAATTTATTGTGGGGATTATTTCAATAGGCCAAATTTGCTACTATATCACCCTTGTTGGCTTCCATCTCTCTCATGGCTTCTCATGGTTCATATCATGCTCCACCTCCTCATCAGTTGTTTGGCATTTTACAATAAAAATAATCACAATTGTTTTGGGTCTTTAAACCATTTACATTTACATGCCCACAATAGCCATTAACATAATTAATTACAATATCAATGAGGGATTATAGGTTGGGGTGTTACAAGGATCATGGAGTAGGATGGACATATTCCTTGAGATTAGGTAACCCATGTGCCTCCTAGTTTTGGTGCTTTGAGATGATGATAAGGGATTGAGGCAAGAGTGTCTTTTTCTTATCGAATTCACTTTGAAATAGATTCCAACTGATAATATTGTGATGTAAGGTTGAAGAGAAGAGATCTAATGATTAGCACCAAGTCTCCAATCATTGACATCTTTGAGGCATTCATAGATTTTGAAAGTTTTAGTTTTAGATTCTTCTGCCACATTGTTGGTTGCTAATTTGAGACTCAAGTTGTAGGAATAAACTTTTGCCTTCTTGAGTTATAAATAAACCCCACCCCTCAACACCTACAATCTTTTTCATTTTTCAGTGACATGGAGGTGGGCTTTCAAATACTTATATAATCTATCTGGGTGCACCTACACATTTAACCACCACCTCAACTTCACGCCACATATCCATGTTAAGCTCTCATAAGAATTGAACCTTGCTCAAGGGTGAAAACCTCCTCTTGTTTTGCCATTGGATTCAACCTTTTTGGTGATTATATTGAACATTGTTGATGTAGCCTCGAATAGTCCATAAAGTGGATCAATTGTGTGGGGTTTATTATAGTGATTATATTGAGTTTTTTGGATGTAACCTTTAGTCATATTATTGTAATGGTGTGTGGGAGTGCACAAAGCAGGGATTAGACCTCATGATGTTGTGCTTATAATTTACAACATTCAATCACTCTAGTTGACCCATCAAACTATGTCCTAACATGCAATGTAATCATAAGAAGCATGTTGTTTAATATTTCTAAAACTTATAAATTTATTAAACAAATGAAAACAATTATACCAAAATATTATTTACAATAGTTTTCCATAATCAAGAGGAACATGATCTTTAATATTTCTAAAACCTATAAATTTATTAAACAAATGCAAACAATTATACCGAAATATTCTTTGCAATATTTTTATGTTAAGCTCTTAGAAAAATTGAACCTTGCTCAAGAGTTAAAAACTCCTCTCTTTTCCCATTGGTTTCATCCTTTTTGGTGATTATATTGAACATTGTTGATGTAGCCTCGAATAGTCCATAGAGTGGATCAATTGTGTACAGTTTATTATAGTGATTATATTGAGTTTTTTGGATGCATCCTTTAGTCATATTATTGTAATGGCATGTGAGAGTGCACAAAGCAAGGATTAGGCGTCATGAGGTTGTGCTTATAATTTACAACATTCAATCACTCTAGTTAACCCATCAAACTATGTCCTAACATGCAATGTAATTATAAGAAGCACGCTCTTTAATATTTCTAAAATTTCTAAATTTATTAAAAAATGAAAACAATTATACAAAAATATTCTTTACAATATTTTTCCATAGTTGCATAGGAATTGTTCTACCCATCTTCAACAACTTTTTCACTGACCCTACATTTGTTGAAAATGGTTCCCATTGTTTCTACATTTTTGGGAGTTTATTATTCTCACATTTTTGGGAGCTTAAGAATGGAAAAAATGTCCCTATTTAAGTAGCTCTAAACTTGGGATTTTTTTTTGGAGTTTCAAAGTCAAGGAAATGAGAATTGCAAATCATTAAAATAATATATTTGTATTATATTTATTGAAAATATTACTACAAAACAAAGAGTCAATTGTACATGAATCTTATTTAAAAACATATTAAATAAAAATAATAACAGTATTTATTTTATAAATTTGTGATACATCCATGTACTTTTGAACTTAGTAAACATGAAAAATAAAAATAAATATAGTTGATATCAACCAACCATATGGCTGATTCTACTTTTTCCCAATCAAATCCTAAATATAATGCAATTTTATAAATATTTTAATGTATAGTATAGTTTTATTTTATAGAAATTAAAATTAATTTAATTTATGTATCATATTTATTGAAAGAATATAAGTTTTGATTTAAAAGAAAAGGAAAAAGAGAAAACATAGTTGAATAAAGATTAACATGTTAGCATAAAAACGTTTAATATAGTATAAAATAAACATGCTATAAACAATTTTTAAGATAGTAAGGGTGAATTTCTTGATCAATCTCCAATTTATTTGAAATTAAAATTTAAATATATTATTATATGTATTGCAATTATTTATTTATTTTTTTAAATATATAATATCAGGTAAAGTTTAATTGATCTAGATTCTTCTTTGTTTTCAACCAAATTTGGTAATGTGATTTTTGATGAGGTTGATATTTTCATAAACAGATTTAGAGCTTTCGAAATTTCAAGGCACTCAATCTATAAAGATTTAACAACTCAAATTTGTGATTCCAACAATGTTTGTTTAGCCTCTTTTTGAGCCAAACTCATTAAAAATATACTTCAAAAAAAGCAAAAATGTAAAACATTTAGACTAAACTACAAATTTAGCTCTACAAAAGTTTCTTGCAAATTTAAGCAAAAAATGTACACTTATATCATATTCCCAACTTCCCCACCTTACAAAAAGTCATGTAATATAGTATTTTATTATATTAAATACAGTGAAAACTAAGACCAATATTATTTTTTTTTAATTGCTTTTAAATTAATAATTTAAAACAACACAATATCTTTAAAAATTTATAAAGTTTTAAGATTCAAAATTATGATATTATTAATTTAATTTTTTAATAATTAAATTAACTTTTTAAATCCTTGTTTAGGTTGCATTGGAGGGAAGTGGGTGACAATGGGACGCCCCCACTGCGACTGCATCATTACAATTAATTCATGGTACACCTGAACGACCTTCCATTACTCCCCTTATTTAAACTCATGTTAATCCATACATGTTATTTCTCCATCCCCATGCTGCGAGTTTCATTTCCAACCCTCAAACTTGCCTTGCCATTTCAGGCCACCTTAACACCATCTTCTCCCATAAAGTCTTTGTTCCTTGCCACCGGAAGCGCATCTACTCTGTGATTGTGCAGTATACTCAGAGGCAACTTGCCTTTCTAGTCACTTAACCTTCCATTATGGTTTCCCTCTCTATTTTTGGGGAAGGTCCAGGCCCGCCTAACTTGGTCTCTCTGCTCCTAGCTTTTTCTCTCAACATTCCAATTCTAAAACCTCTTCCTCAATCCTAGGGCATGGTGGATCTCCAATGCATGCTCAATGGGTATCTTTGCACAATCTTGGTCAATTTCAATGTCTTCAACTCCGGGAATGTGCACATATAGACAATGGCCTTCTTCTACACAACTTGGTATTTGCATGTTTGCTTGGATAATCAGGTGATTCGAAACTCACTTGCATATTGGTTCAATTTGAAGTATTTCAAGTCATATTATTGTCTCTAGTACCTATTTCTATATTTTAGCCACCTGATGGGCCCCTTCGTTATTCTAGTTCATTCCTTTTAGTTGGCGACCTTCCCCCTCTCCTCCCTAGTGTGTCACTACCCATTACTGTCCACCACACTCTTCAAATGTAATGGAGCCTCCCCTTTGTCCCAACGTCTCAGTGGTGTCTACTCGCTCCCTCGTCCCCCCCTCACTCTCATTCATCTCTGTATTTTCAACCACCATGCCTAGAAATAGATTGGTTGCAGGTGAGGCTCGACAAGTAGGGGAGATGGAAGCGCTCGTGATCACATTCAAGCCCAAAATGGTACACGATGCTACTAGGAAGTAACCCCTAAGCCCTTACAACACATGGTTGACCATGCCACAGACGAAGTCATGCATGAATGAGATTCTCTCTAGGATGAAGACATCTTATCATACACAACGGGCTGGATCCCTGAACAACGCCACACCCATGGCCGCCAAAACCAATATGTGTGCCTAGTAAAACCCTATTGGCACATCAAGGCTCTCATTGGCAAGGTGCTAATAGAGAGAGAGGATAACAAAAGAAAAATTTATCTTCGATTGAGCACTCTACATGCAAAGAACAGACAAATGTCCCTCAAGCACCTTGACATGGCTATGTGTTTGGCCCGCATTGAAGCCCTACTCTCCAAGGGCATGGGATTAGCCTCCTTGCCACTCCAGCAACACCCATTGATGTCTCTACTTCAACTTAAATTGTTCTTTGATCTTCATGGCTACCAATTTCATCCATTTGTTTTGATGCAGATATTTAAAATTCCTATGTCTCTTTGGAACTATCATTACAAGCCAGACAAAACTATCATTTTTACTTATCTAAAAATATAATATATTGAATTTTGAGAAATACAATTTTTATAATACTTTTTATAAAAATTTAGATAAAAATTTACTAATTCCCTAAATGGGCCAGATTTAAAGATCAAAAACCATTAATATAATCCACTGTGATATAAACCATAGACTTCTGAAATTTATTTTATATATATATATACTATAGTATAAAGTATATATATAATATTACTAATTTTTTGTTAAGATTTATATTTTAAATATAGTATTTTTTGTTTTAAACTTCATAAAAATTAACGATTGATTTAGAATCAACCTGAAAGAGGCGCTAAGTGTTTGGATACAAACGCTTGGTATAAAGAGGTGTCCAAACATAAATGGAGAAGGCAAAAAGGCCAGCGGATATCTAATAATTATTAAATCAAAACCAACGGTTGATCCAAAAAAGATCTAATAATTGATATTGATACAATAAAATTCCAGAATCGATACTAAAGTGATCTCATGATTGATACCAATAATTTGCTTTATAAAAGATCTCAAAAGAGCTGATGGCAAAGGATCTCATGATTGATATCAATAATACGTATCATCTTATAAATAAATGATAATATATATCATCGAGTAAATTATAACAATGAATTGATTTAAAAAATAAAACTCTTTGTTGCATTCTCCTGTCTTTTAGTTCGGGAATAGAAAATAACGTATTTCTTAAAATAAAATAAACTGGCTCAATAAATTTAAAAAAATAATTATTG